>CM064504.1:25764106-25814872 GCA_032716605.1 Paralithodes platypus | reverse complement strand
AGCGGACCTATTTCCCTGTGAGAGGGACCACCCGCGCCAGTTTAGTGAGGGACTTACAGGATTGACCACTCAATTTTAGGATCCGTCTGGCTCCGGAGGTCCTCTGTGTTATTTTGTTTGCACTATTTTTTCTACAGTGGTGTTCGGCTAATCCACCACTAACCCGTGCCATTACCCTTAGGTAAGCAGTACGGATTTGTATCAGGTTTACTCCCCTAGAACCAGGTTGCCAACCAAGCTGACGAGGTCCAATCCACCCGGATTTGTATAAGTTGTTCCGTCTCCCCTAGATGAGTTGCCGACCAAGGCTAAACGAGTCCCATCCACCCAACGATACAATAGTGCGCACTGTCATATAGAAGTGCCGGTGCCGCGTGCCGCGATTTTTTCTATCGAAAGAATGTACAAATTTTATCTTGGAAGGGGGGTGTTCTTGGGGTGTTTATTTTAAGCTTGATGGAGGGAGGTCTAGGAAGGAAACTAAAACATAAATATCGACAACCTAAGTGGCACGAACAGGTCTTCTTGATAGGTAATAAAAAAAATGGGTGAAAGTCTAAAAATGTTTTGTAAACTTGAAGAGGGGTTTCAGAAAAAACACCACAATTACTTGCCTTTGAGGTAATATAGAGTATATTGTCCTGGGAGGTTTATACACTGATTACGGTGTGGTGTGGGGGGCAGCAGATTATAGGTGATATATTAGCTGATAACAACAAAAAAAACACGGAGTTATGGCTGTTTGGTATACGTGTGTGGGGTCTTTGTTTACTATACTCTATTCGCTGTAAACTAGGCGGGAAGAAATCATGACCTCTATCCCCTGCTGTAACTAAAAAAGGGCTAGACTAAATTGGCTGTAAATTTCCAAATCTATTCCTTGACTGACTCTGCCCAAATGGTAGAAATATTAGCTCGATTATTTTAGTTGTTTTTGAGTTACAGAGGTTAGAGGTCATGATTTCTAGTCTACTTAAAGCGAATAGACTATAGTAGTGTGTGTGTGTTTGTTTGCGTGCATATATACAGTATATATATATATATATAGTCAATATACTGTTGCGTGTGTGTGTTTCATTGAGCGTTGCTTTACTTGACAATATTGGAAATCGACGTTGCAACCATTTACCACCACCAAGGCAAAGGCCTTTGAACGGTTGACGTTGTTTACAAATCTGTAATGTATATTCATCAGTATTTTTATTTCATCCCCTCTCTCTCTCTCACACACACACACCCCAAAAAAGACACACACAGACAAAACGTCCTCGCTACAAAGGGCCTAATACCTGGGTTATGGTGAGGCTTTGAAACGTTTCTTTGGTGTATGATAAAACAATATCACACACACACACACACACACACACACACACACACACACACACCACACACACACACACACACACACACACACACACCACACACACACACACACACACACACACACACACACAGTCAACCACACACACACACACACACACACACACACACACACACACACACACACACACACACACACACACACACACACACACACACACACCCACACCCTCCCGCATACCTGACCTTACCAAAACAGTCTCTGTATGTATGTATGTTTGTGTGCATATGTGAGCGTTTGTGTATACGGACATGTGCACACTTACTGCATGTTCTTATGTTCCTATATATGTATGTATATGTATGTGCGCACGTACGGGTATATACGTATGTTCTGTATATGAGTAAGTCAATAAATGTGTATATGTACTGTATATCACTTACTCTCATGGTTATTTTATGATAATTTGTATTCTGCACATGCATCATTATTGTATTTATTTATTTTGTTTGTAAACTAAGCTTACCATCCTCATATCTGTACATCTCATGTTCATCCACTAAATTGTAAAATGTGTATTTTCAGCTCATGAGGCTGCCATTCTTTAATAAACCGTTATTATATTATTATATTATTACACACACACACACACACACACACCACACACACACACACACACACACACGGTGGCCGAGCGCGCTTAGTACTCTGTATTGGGAGCGCTAGCTCTGGTGTCGGGGGTTCAATCCCACGCGCCGGCAGGGGAAGTTCTCTCAAAAACTTTCCCTGGCCGTGAAGGGCCCCCCTCGGGGGGCCCACAAAGTCTCCTGTCCACGTCCTACTCCTTCGGGAGTATGTAGGCGCTCTCGTTAGCAGCCAGGATCAGTCTATTGATCCCTTAGGATAAGATCTAGGTTAAATTTGTGTATTTTCAGCCTCATTGGCTGCCGGCTTGAAATAAACCGATTATTATTATTATTATTATTATTATTATTATTACACACACACACACAAACACACACACACACACACACACACTCTCTCTCATGCATTCACACTTTCTCTCTCACTCACGCTCTCTCTCTCTCTCTCTCTCTATCTATCTATCTCTATCTATATATCTCTCTCTCTCTCTCTCTCATGCATTCACACTTTCTCTCACTCTCACTCTCACACTCTCTCTCTCTCATATCTCACTATCTCCACGCTTAAATGCACTTTCAAACTCGCATTAACTTTCTTTGATACAATCTCTCGGCAGTGTTGATAAGAATAATATATGGAAAGACTAGCAGATTATTTCTCTTTCTCTATCACGCTTTCTCTTATACTGTATATATATATATATATATATATATATATATATATATATATATATATATATATATATATATATATATATATATATATACATACTGTTTAAAACCACACATACATACACAACCACCCATTTAAAGGTGTCTCTCCGGGATAGACTGCAAGATATTTAGGTATTTAAGATATTAACTATGCCTTGTAACTCATTTTCAATCATTCTCTCACACACACCACACACACACTCTTTCTCTCTCTCTCTCTCTCTCTCTCTCTCTCTCTTAGGTACGGGAAGGAAAAATGTAAATGAGTGTGTCGATCAGTCGATCATAAGGGCGTTGGAGTTACAAAGGACTCCTTTGTAACTTCAACGGCCTTATGATCGACTGATCCACACTCATTTACCTTTTTCCTTCCTGTTCCACACCCCACACACACTAGTAATGACTCTGAGCTCTTTGATCCATGCTTCAGTTAAAACAAGTATTTGAATGCCCTGTGAAGTTGTGTGTGTATATATATATATATATAAGTGAGAGAGACTGTGTGTGTGTGTGTGTGTGTGTGTACAGGTACAAGGAGTACAAAGGAAATCAAGCAACAACAGGTCTGGTGACCCTTCTAGGCTGCTTGTCCTCCAAAACACTGAGGATCAATTGTCCAAACAGTGGTTTAGAGTGGGTAAGGGAACATTGGAAAGGGAACTACTGCCCTGGAACTAATGTCCGTGGCAGGATTAGGAAGTTAGTAGGGGACAGATGGGTTAGTAACTGAGGGGGGGATCAAATAAAGTTATTAATTTACAAACACAGTCAGTCGGTTTGATGCAAGATATTTGTCTAGGCGAAGTTTAAATGAATCAATGGTGCCGCAGTCTATAACGTCTCGGGGAAGCCCATTCCACAAGTTGACAACTCGATTGAAGAAGACATTCTTAGATTCGTGCGAGTTAAAAGATTTACCGATCATTTTGCAACCGTTTCCCCGCGTGTAATTAGATTGGTCGATAGTGAAGTACTTACTACAGTTCATATTGTCGATGCCTTTGATGATTTTGAACACTTGAATTAAGTCGCCTCTTAATCTGCGCTGGGTTAAAGGAAATAGATTTAATTCTCTAAGACGCTCCTCGTATGGTTTGTTCTTTAGGCTAGGTATCAAATTGGTATGTGCAGGCGTATATGTATGACTCTATGCATGCTTATATACAGGTGTGTGTGCATGTTATATATATTTTTTGAGACAATTAATAGAGGAAGGAAAAAAATAAATAAAACAAAAAAGGCCCATGTGGCTGAAGGCATCCTCCATGCATAAACTCTTTGTAACAATCGGACTTAAACTGTTAGAAGTTGTAATTTTGTGGAAAGCAACTCCAAGGAAGTGAATAAGGAAGTCAATTCCAGAGAGTAGAAGTTCTGGGATAAATTAATTTTAATACGCGTAAGTTCTACATTGTCGAGGAGAGAGGATTGGGAGGTGTGGTGGAGTGTTCTTGCCACTGGACTGGTAATCGATGGACCCGATTCGAATCCTGATATGTCATGGGATATTATTGGGATGGAATTTGTGCTGTACCTAGTATCAGTGCATTACGGTACCACAAAGCCCACCGAAACGCCAAATAAATACCCTCAATGTTACCCGAGTAAATAGCATTGTATAAATATTCCCATATTCAAAATAGACTATGGGGGGCAATGCCTAGTGAGTTCATTGCTCAATAGGTGGCGTTCTGAGAGTGAGGGTCCGAGTCTAGGGGGTCAGACAGTGAAGCACTGGAGTGAAGCAGCTTCAGAGATGGGGCTGCTTCGAGCCGTGAGTGGGCAACTAAGCCCTATGCATCCTGCGAAGGCAAGATGGTGGCAGGGGATGGTAATTGCAGCTAAAAGTGCTTCACATGTCCTCACCCCCTAGACTGGAACGAGATCTCACGGGCTTCACCGTCCAATGTGTAACGGTTGAGTGTACAGGCAGGCTCTCAGCCTGTGCCGAAGAGAGTAGTTAGAATATAAAAACAAAAAAAATCATGGGCATTTCCAGCTGCCCTAGTTCTGCGGGGAATGATGCGGAGAGGTGGTACAATTAAAGCAAGTTCCTCAGATGTGTACTGTATATGTATAACTCTATGCATGTTTATGTGCATGTGTATGACTACTGTACAGTATGTATGTATATATGTATGACTATGTATGGCTGTGTGCAGGTGTGTGTCGTATGAGAGAGAGAGAGAGAGCGAGATATCCAATGCTACCATAGAAACTGACTACACTGCAATAGGGTTATAATTTGAGTATGTGTGTGTGTGTGTGTGTGTGTGTGTGTGTGTGTGTGTGTGTGTGTGTGTGTGTACATAGTTCATGTGTGTATGAATGTGTATGCTTGCTAGGGTATGCAGTTAATGTGTAATCGTTTGCGTGTGCTGTTCATGTGTGTCCGCTAAAGACTAAAAGATTAATTACAAATAATGCCAGAACTAATGTACCCTCCCATTTCCCCCCCCCCCCCTAAGCAAAAAATGAATAATCAAATAAATAATGCATAATATAATAAATAAAATAAAATAAAATAACAAAAATATAATAAAATATATACACATTTAGCTGGGAAAAGTACTCCCTTCCCTTATAAGGGGGGGGGGGGGGGGGGGGGGTATGGCCTCATGTTCAGCCCCATTAGTTTTCAGATTTTAAGACGTTCGGACTATTAGTTTGGCGATTTTAAAACCTTTCACCCCATTTATTTGACAATATTAAGACCTTTCGCACAATTTAGGCGTCGATTATATCATGGCGAACGATAGTCTATCTATCTATCTATCTATTGCCGGACGCCTTACTCCCCTTACGAGGGTGGCCATACACAGAATGCCCCCAAGCGGACCTATTCCCTGTGAGAGGGACAACCCGCGCCAGTTTAGTGAGGGACTTACAGGATTGACCACTCAATTTAGGATCCGTCTGACTCCGAGGTCCTCTGTGTATTTTGTTTGCACTATTTTTCTACAGTGGTGTTCGGCTAATCCATCCACTAACCTGCCTTACCCTTAGGTAAGCAGTACGGATTTGTATCAGGTTTACTCCCCTAGACAGGTTGCCAACCAAAGCTGACGAGTCCCATCCACCCGGATTTGTATAAGGTTGGTTGTCTCCCCTAGATGAGTTGCCGACCAAGGCTAACGAGTCCCATCCACCCAACGAACAATAGTGCGCCTGTAATATAGAAGTGCCGGCCGTGCCATTTTTCTATCGAAAAATGTACAAATTTATCTTGAAGGGGGGTCTTGGGGTGTTTATTTTAAGCTTGATGGAGGGAGGTCTAGGAAGGAAACTAAAACATAAATATCGACACCTAAGTGGCACGAAAGGTCTTGATATTAATAAAAAAATGGGTGAAAGTCTAAAAATGTGTAAACTTGAAGAGGGGTTTCAGAAAAAAACACAATTACTTGCCTTTGAGGTAATATAGAGTATATTGTCCTGGAGGGTTATCATGATACGGTGTGGTGTGTGGGGCAGCAGATTATAGGTGATATATTAGCTGATAACAACAACAACAACACGAGTATGGCTGTTTGGTATAACGTGTGTGGGGTCTTTGTTTACTATACTCTATTCGCTGTAACTAGGCGAGAAATCATGACCTCTATCCCCTGCTGTAACTAAAAAAGGGCTAGACTAAATTGGCTGTAAATTTCCAAATCTATTCCTTGACTGACTCTGCCCAAATGGTAGAAATATTAGCTCGATTATTTTAGTTGTTTTTGAGTTACAGAGGTTAGAGGTCATGATTTCTAGTCTACTTAAAGCGAATAGACTATAGTAGTGTGTGTGTGTTTGTTTGCGTGCATATATATATATATATATAGTCAATATACTGTTGCGTGTGTGTGTTTCATTGAGCGTTGCTTTACTTGACAATATTGGAAATCGACGTTGCAACCATTTACCACCACCAAGGCAAAGGCCTTTGAACGGTTGACGTTGTTTACAAATCTGTAATGTATATTCATCAGTATTTTTATTTCATCCCCTCTCTCTCTCTCACACACACACACACACCAAAAAAGACACACACAGACAAACGTCCTCGCTAACAAAGGGCCTAATACCTGGGTTTATTGTGAGGCTTTGAAACGTTTCTTTGGTGTATCATAAAACAATATCACACACACACACACACACCACACACACCACACACACACACACACACACACACACACACACACACACACACACACACACACACACACACACACACACACACACACACCTCTCTCTCCCCGTGGCGTAACTGATAGCGCGTCTGGCTCACAACCAGAAGGTCCCGGGTTCGAAACCCGGGCGGGGAAGGGACATTTGGGCAAGTCTCCTAATGGTGGGTTCACACATTCACGTATATTGCTCCCGTCAGCTCCCGTCTGTTGTAAACGAAGGTATATTGGTAGTTGGCAACCGATTACGTAAAACGTAATGGCATAATACGCAAAACTTTAATGAAATTACGGCCAGTGGGGGGGGGGGGGGTACTCTCATGGCGCGAGTAGAAACGAGTAGCCCACGTGGGGTCGGGAATGTTGTGGGTGCGGCCAAGGCCGCGCGGTTGCTGATTGGAGTCGAATCAGGAACGTGGCTCGCCCTCACGTATGTCAAAAGACGGGGAAACTTACGACCGACCAGGCCACCACGGTCGTCTGACCAGAGCATCCTCGTCGGACGTAGCAGCTACCACTTGAGACGAGAGCTGCTCTCGTCAAAATCGTAGAAAGTTCCAGTCGAACGTGGAAGTATACGTTAGTTAGGCCGCATCTGGCAGAACCGCCGCACTGCGGGGCGGCATAGTTGTACGAGGGGACAACGGGACCAGCGAGGGACCCTCCAGTCACACCTCTCACCACACCGGAGCAGCAACCAACAAGCCAACCCTGCCACCCTCTGCACCCTGCCGAAAACAAATCGTAGCAGCGAAACGACTGCACCTATGGCTTTCATATTTTTACCACATGTACCTTACCCTTTAGGCTACCCACCACAAAAATCCCAAATCCCTCCTCCCACCCACTCGCAGTCTGTCGGTCCCGTCAGAAGGAAAAAAAAGGAAAATCTGTGGCGGCGAAACGACTGCACCAATCGGTTCCATATTTGTGTGACAAGTCTCTTACCCTTCTGCCTTCCCCCCACCACACCCCCAACCTCCTCCCACCACCCACTTCTAGCGTATCCGTACGAAGGAAAGGAAAAAAAGGAAAATCCGTGGTGGCGAAACTACCTCACCAATCGGCTTCATATGTGTAACACAAGTCAATTACCCTTCTACCTTCCCCCAACCAACCCCAAAACCAACCTTCCACCCATACATTCCGATACCATAAAAGTCTCTGTAGTCTATAGTGTCTTTTCAGCTACTTTCGGGACCATCGGGGACCTGATTTCTGGAGAGGGGAGTGTTTTTTTTACCATTTCTCTCCCAACTTAATAGATTTAGCCAAAAAAAAAAAAAAAAAAATGGCACTGGCAGAAGCACACCGTCAAAATTGGCTGGCACTCAGCGGGTTACTCCTCCAGGATGAATTCCTCGATGTTACTCCTCCAGGATGAATTCCTCGATGTTGTTCATGGTGCCGATGAAGGACTGGGAATGGGAATGGTGTGGCCATTCCTGCCCTTTTGTAGTTCCCAGATTCCAACCCAGACCTACGTGGTTGACAAAGACTGTCTTTGTCTGTGTTTGGTCAGACGGGGTGTGCCTACGATTGGCCAGAACCGGTCCAGGTACGACCTAACAAATCCCAAGACATGCGGCCTCATCTACGCCGGTCTTGAGGGGGCGTGGCATGGGCGTGGCCTGTGTTCCCGCAAATCGTGCAGCCCATGAGGTCGAACGGGGCTATGCTTACGCACGTCGCAAACACGTACGTAGTTCAATACGACTCCATTACGTCTGACGTAACACTGGCCCCGTTACGCTAAGTCTGTCGGGAAGTGCAATAGACGTGGAAGAACGGGCGTTCAACGGCAGAAACTACTCGCGTCTTTACATAAATTGGCGATACGCCGGACGGGAGCAATATACGTGAATGTGTGACCCCACCATAACGGTGTAGCCTCTGTTCACCTAGCTGTATAAATAGGAACCTGGTATAAGTGGACGAAGTTGTGACGTCCCATCTGGGGTTGGTGGTCGGTTACAAGGTGAGATGGGTATCGTACTGGTCAACCTAAGCTACTGGTCAACCTAAGCCTTCGGGTGAGACTGGTACCGTAGTGAGAATGGTACCGTACAGATTAACCCTAAGCCTTCGTATCCAGATGTCGCCAATTGGCTAAAAATACAGACTACACACACATCCACAGCCATTCCAACGATACATAAACACTTAACATGCATTTCACGCAATACATTCCTAGTTAAGGAGGCGCGATAATAATGAGCTTAGCTCGCATTGCGTAGATTCCCCTTGACGAACAAGTAACTGAGTAACTCTCTCTCTCTCTCTCTCTCTCTGATTGGGAAGCAGCTTACCGTTACACAGGACAGTAAATATGTGGAATCTAGTACGGGTGGGTGTTAAGGGGAGTCACATTTATGTTTGTATCTTTCTCTCCTTTTCTCTCTTTCCCTGGCTTGTATCTATTCGGCCCCATTCAGCCAACTGTTTATCCCCATCCGGGTGTCGATTTGTTCTTGGCGAGCGATAGCGAGCCAACATTGTATGGAGAAATCCGGCTTTACCGGAGAAATTTTTCCATCGAAAAATGTACAAATTTAGCTTGCTTTCAAAACAAATTTGTCTCGCTACCGACACCTGGATGTTGGTAAACGTCTTAAAACAGTAGGCTGAATGGGGCCGAATGGATACAAGCTAAAGAGAGAGGGAGAGAAGAGCAAATAAGCGAGGTGGGCTCTCTTGAGCGACCCAAGTCTTTATTGCCATATCTGGACACTGGCCCTCTTTGCACTCAGCCAGATACTTCATGTTGTGGGCTTGATGAGTTGTTACCTGTCATTCTCGCTGTTGTGTTATGTTTTTTTTACACTAACCAACTTCACATCTAAACTCAATTAATGAAATCAACAAATACGTGTGGCACTCCGAGGACTCGAACCCAGGATACTCATATCGAAATTACACGCACTATGCATTACGCTATAATGTGAGGGGAACAAAACTGCTTGCGCCGAAATACGTGACAACAGTGGCGGAGACTTGCAACAGGATACGATATTAATAGACGTGTTATATAAATTAAGAGTAATAGGAAATTAAGGAGACATGGGCCGCTTTTCTGGACCACTTTCTTCCTCATGCTTAGCCCCATTACATGCAAAAATCGCCCAAAAAGTGAACCATCCTCCCTTAAAACGTTTATCACAAAAGTGCTTAGGGCCAGTAACTTGGAATTATGAAAAGCATATATTCCTTTTAGTAATTATTATTCAGGGACGGTTAAATCCGTTAGCTCATAGAGTCTTTTACACAGACTTTCTTAAAATCAAAGACCATTATGGAACTGTTTTCGATACTTAAAATAATCAAATAAGTAATAGTAGTAATTGTAGTGAGTAGTAGTAGAACAAGTAGTAACAGTAGCAGTTGTGATTAACTATTTACAGTATTATATATATATATATATATATATATATATTACCAGTCTTGCTAAGGCAGCCTCCCAGAAGCTGGGTGTGCTCAACCGCCTCAAAGGGTTCTTCACCCCTGCGCAGCTTCTTGCTCTGTACAGGGGCATAGTGCGTCCTTGTATTGAGTATTGTTCACATGTGTGGGGAGGATCCTCTCACACCGCACTCCTAGACAAAGTAGAATGGAAAGCCTTTCGTATCATTAACTCCCGTCCATTCACCAACTCTCTGGAATCTCTTTCTCTTCGCCGCAATGTCGCATCTCTCTCGTTATTCTATCGCTACTACAATAATCAGTGTTCCTCGGAGCTTTTCCAGTGTATACCACCTCCTCTACGTAGAGTACGTGGTACCCGCCTTGCAACACAATCCCACCCCTACTCTGTGCAACTCTCTAACCCAAGAGTGAAGCGCTATTCTCAGACTTCTTCTATTCAACTGCTGAGCTCTTGAACTCTCTCAAAATTAGTCTTTCCCTCATCCTATGACTTAAATTGCTTCAAACTCTGTGTGTCCAGGCATTTTAGCGCGAACGTCCCTTGATTTTGGCCCTGTCACTCTTTCAACGCTGGGGGAGGCACTCGCTGCAGTCACTTATGCCTTTTGTCTCCCTCATTCACATAGAAAAAAAAATACATATATAGGCCTATATATTAGAAGCTATATTGTGGTGGCAACAGTAGTAGTAGTAGTAGTAGAAATAGTAGTAGTAGTAGTAGTAGTAGTAGTAGTAGAAATAGTAGTAGTAGTAGTAGTAGGGTAGTAGGGACACAAGGCAGTGCAGGCCCATCAGGGCTGGATGCAAACGGCTGGAGGACAATCCTGAGTAGAGCAATCTTCAGACTAGCAGCAACAGACTTATGTAGGACTCTGGCAGCTCTTGCAAGAAAGATGACCACCCAAAATTGTCAACATTTGGAGGCTTACACAGCTTGTCGCCTAATACCTTTAGACAAGAATTCAGGATGCAGACCAGTAGGAGTGGGTGAAGTGCTGAGAAGAAGAATCGGAAAATGCATAATGGAAGTGGTGAAAGACGATGTGCGGTCAGCGGCCGGTAATCTCCAAGTGTGTGCCGGCCACCAAGCAGGGGGAGAGGCAGCAATTCATGCCATAAGAAAAATATATGAGCAAGTGGACTGTGAAGCTGTGCTGCTAGTGGATGCAACAAACGCCTTTAACACCATCAACAGAAAGACGGCAATACATAACATCAAAGTAAAATGCCCCAGTTTTGCCACCTATGTAGAGAACACCTATAAAAAGCCTGCGAACCAGTAAACAACATAGTAAACAACCAGAACACACGAAGGGGAACACCTCTGAAATCAATGGAAGGAACCACACAAGGTGACCCAGTAGCAATGGCAATGTACGCCTTAGGTCTCTCAGTGTTGCTAACCTTAACAAGCCATGAGGCGACGCAAGTAAAACAGGTAGCCTATGCAGACGATCTCACTGGAGCGGGAAAAGTCAACAATCTCAAGCACTGGTGGGAACAAATATCAGAGGTAGGACCAAAAATAGGGTACCATCCAAATGCCAGAAAGTCAATACTAATAGTAAAAACAGAACATTATGAAAGGGCGGTAGAAGCTTTCAGTGGTAGTGAAGTGGTAGTAACAAAGGACGGACAGCGTCACCTTGGGGCGGTGATCGGCACGGAAGAGTTCAAGAACAAATACATAGAGGAGAAGGTCAGAGAATGGGTAAATGAAATTGAGAAACTGGCCAATATTGCAAAGACGGAACCACAGGCCGCGTATTCGGCATTCACATATGGGGTCAAACATCGCTGGACCTACTTGATGAGAACCGTTCCAAATGTGAGCGCATTACTTCAACCACTGGAAGATGCCATCAGAGACAAACTCATCCCAGCGTGGATAAAGTCGCACACCCCGAATGATACAGAGAGGGAGCTGCTCGCACTGCCTCCTAGGTTGGGAGGGATGGGAATCATCGACCCAGTGAAGAGGGCGGTAACGGAATACCAGAACTCGGTAAAGATAACAGGATCTCTCACTGACCGTATCATAGCACAAGATTCTGACGGTGAAGTAGACCAGGCAGACATCTACAACATCAGAAAGACCATCACGTCAGAGAGGCAAAACTCACAGAAAAATGACCTGGCACAATTGATGGGACAACTTCACCCGAGACAAACAAGAAAACTACAAATAGCACAAGAAACGGCGCTTCAAATTGGCTGACAACACTACCAATCAAGGCAAAAAGCTTCAATCTCAACAAACAAGAATTTAATGATGCTATTGCACTGAGGTATGATTGGCCGATTGAAGGACTGCCCGATCGATGCGTTTGTGGAACCATCAACGATACAGACCACACCATGATATGTAAGAAAGGAGGATTCATCAGCATCAGGCACGATGAAGTAAGAGATATAACAGCGAACATGCTCAGGGAGGTGTGTAGAGATGTGGTGAGCGAACCATCACTCATTCCCTTGGGTGGAGAGACCATGCAGACGGCCAACACATCCACAGAAGCAAGATTGGACGTTAGTGCAAGAGGCTTTTGGACAAATGCACAGCGAGCGTTCTTTGACATAAGAGTATTTGACCCAATGGCCCACAGCTACAGCGAGCTATCTCTGGAGGCTGCACACAAGAGGAACGAACGAGAGAAGGTCAGGACATATGGAGAAAGGATCTTACAAGTCGAACATGGCAGCTTTACCCCACTAGTCTTCACCACATCAGGAGGGATGGGACCCAGGGCCCAGTGCTTCTATTCAAGGCTAGCAGAGATCATCGCAGAGAAGAAGCAACAGCCTAGGAGCCATGTCGTAGCCTGGATGAGATGCCGTCTATCTTTCTCATTGCTCAGATCAGCACTACTATGCCTGCGGGGAACAAGAAGGTCTGCACCAAAACCAGTGACGGTGGCAGAAGTAGACTACTAGGCAGCAGTGGCAGAGGGTCGCATAGGAAGGAGACTGGATTGAAGTTGCATGGTGTAGAATAGTAGTATCTGATGCTTGTGAAATTTAGTATGTGTACAATATTAAATATAAGGTAGTGGTGGTGGTGATGGTGGAGGTGGTGATGGTAGTAGTAGTAACATGAAATGTATGAACAATATTAAATAAAAATCAATGTAGTAGTAGTAAAAAAAAAAAAAAAAAAAAAAAAAAAAGTAGTAGTAGTAGTAGTAGTATCATTAATATATCCTTTGATGTAATGTGAGCCTTAGCCACCCCCGGGAACCACCACACAATATACACGAGTGGCAATATTCCCCAATTATTATACCTTCTACTATAACACGGCACACGACAATAGTAATTGTCGTAATAGTAAATATCAAAGGCATTTGATAGAGTCTGGCATCAATCCTTATTGTCGAAGATGTCACACTACGGCCTTGCATCATTAGTTCCACTAATTTCTTCTTATCTTCATAACAGAAAAATACGTGTAATGGTAGATGGCCTTTATTCTCAATTTCACTCAATAAATGCTGGTGTTCCCCAGGGATCAGTTTTGGCCCCAACTCTGTTCCTCATTCATATCAATGATCTCATATCTACCACTCATAATCCAATACATTCCTACGCAGATGACTCAACACTCCACAGTTCCTTCACATTTACCAATTCTTTCACCCAACCCGATCTTATAAATTCAAAA
Source organism: Paralithodes platypus (assembly GCA_032716605.1). Classification (NCBI taxonomy): domain Eukaryota; kingdom Metazoa; phylum Arthropoda; class Malacostraca; order Decapoda; family Lithodidae; genus Paralithodes; species Paralithodes platypus. Next base: position 25,800,940 of record CM064504.1, on the reverse strand, counting down.
TAAACACTGCAATTTCTCTGAACCAGGACCTTTCTAGAATTAATGAATGGGGACAAGAGAATCTAGTTTCCTTTAATGCACAGAAAACCAAGTACATTCAATTTTCTAACCGACAGAATCTCACTGACTCCCATATATTTTTTAATGATGTAAATATTCCCACTTCCCCTAGTATTGACATTCTCGGTGTAACATTAACTACTAACTTGAGCTGGACACATTATGTTAGAAGCATTGCTAAGAATGCCTCTAAAACTGGGACTCCTGTACAGAGTTCGAGAATTCTTCACTGACGAGCAGTTGGCCGTAATATATAAAAGTCATGTGCGCTCTCAGATGGATTACTGTTCACCTCTGTGGGGTGGAAGTGGAGTGGTTGCATTGAGGCAGTTGGACAAAATTCAAAATAAAGCTATTAGATTAATCAATAACCCTGCAATCACACAGGACCTTCCTACATTAGCCATACGAAGAAACGTTGCATCCCTTGCATTATTCTACAGATATTTTCACAGCAATTGTTCCGAGGAACTTGCTTCAATTGTGCCGCCTCTCCACATCTTTCCCCGTAGAACTAGGGCAGCTGAGAGCGCCCATGAATTTACACTTTCTCCTCCACAATGCAGAACTTCTGCTTATCAGAATTCATTTATCCCCAGAGCTACTACTCTTTGGAATTCACTTCCCTCGAATTGCTTTCCACAAACTTACAATCAACAAATGTTTAAATCCAGTTGTTACAAACATTTTATGAATGGAGGATGCCTTTAGGCACATGGACCTTTTTGTTTTATCTGTGTTTTTCCTTCCTCCATTCATTGTCTCTTAAAAAAAAAAAAAAAAAAAAAAAAAATTGACACACATGGGCTGAAGATACCGTATTGTGTACAAGCCGCAAGGAATCTCTCGATATACATGGTTTTACACCTCTCTCTCTCTCGGAATTTTTTTTCAAACTATTATTCACGTTCTTAGGCTGACTTCTTTGAGTTTCTATCTATCTATCTAATGCCTGACGCCGTGATCCCCGAAGGGGTGGCCACGAACGAACCGCCCCCATGCACCTCTGTCCCCAGTCAGTCGACGCCCCTCCCCCCAACCAGCACCGCCTTCGTTCATATACTTCCTCACTCCATCCTTCCACCTCTCTATCGGTCTACCTCTCTCTCTCTGTCCCTCCACCTCGCTATAATACACCCTCTTAGTAATTCTTTCGCTTTCCATACGTTCCATATGGCCGAACCATCTCAAGTTGTTCCTTTTCACACTTTCCAGCACATCTACCTCCACACCACACCTCCTTCTTACTTCCTCATTAGTCTGTCTATCCCTCCATGTAACTCCGCACGCACTTCTTAAGTAATTAATTTCCACTGTTCTCACTCTTGGTCTGAGTCTCTCAACCAACGTCCATGCTTCGCTTCCGTAAGTCAGTGTCGGGATTACCACACTGTCATGCAAGGACTTCTTCACTTCCATACTGACCACCCTATTTCTTGTTACTGCTTCAGCGTTCCTACAACCCTCTTCCCCTGTTGTACCCTCTCCCGCACTTCTTCATCCATAGTCCCATCTTTACTCAACACACTGCCCAGATACTAAAAAGAGTTGACGATCTCCATAGCCTGACCGTTCAGCTTCACCTCACACTCTGTGACTTCACCCCTTTCGAAGACCATAACCTTGCTCTTCCCCGCATTTACCTTCAAATTCCGTTTTTCGCACACTGTTCCAAACTCACTTACCAGACCCTGCAACTCCCATTCATTATCACTCATCAGTACTGTATCATCCGCAAACAGCAGTATAGGTAGCTTCCACTCAATTCCCTCCCTTTTCAGTGATACACCAACATCCACTCCTCTTGATAGTATTTCTTTCATGACTCCATCCATATATACAGTAAACAACCACGGGGACATCACACACCCCTGTTTCAAACCAACATTCAGGTCAAAGAACTCGCTCTGCTCACTCTCCACATGTACTGCCGCCTTTGCACCCTCATACATGCTCTTCAATGCTTTCAGCAACTTGCCATCTACTCCATATATTCTAAGTACTTTCCACAAACCTTCTCTGTCCACTCTGTCATAGGCCTTCTCCAAGTCCATAAAGGCAACATACACCTTTTGTTTCTTCTCCAGATATTTCTCCACAACACAATTCAGGGTAAAAATCTGATCTACACCTCCTCTTCCCTTCCTAAAAACCTCCCTGCTCGTCGCCTATCCATTTCTCCGTTCTCACTCTCACTCTCTCAATCACTACCCTACTGTATACCTTCCCTACTACGCTTAGAAGACTTATTCCTCGGTGGTTACCACACACTCCTCTTTCCCCTTTGCTCTTATATAGGGGGACTATTATGCCAGTCTTCCAGTCATCGGGTGCACTCCCCTTCTCCCATGCTAGTTTGCACATTTTCCATACCCATTCGATCACTATCTCACCACCATACCTCAACATTTCCCCACACACTCCATCTGTCCTGGTGCTTTCCCCAACTTCACTCTTTTCATGGCTTCCCACATTTCTGACCTCCTGATCCCCACCTCATCCTCCACTACTTCTCTTCTTCTCCCTCCCATACCATATCCAGCTATGTTTGCTGGCTCTTCATTCCTTACATTTAGCAACTCATTGAAGTACTCCCTCCATCTTTCGACTCTCTCTTGCTTCTCGGCTAGCATTCTCCCATTCTTATCTTTCACACCCTACTGTTTCCCTTGCTACCTTCCCTAACTTTCTTGACTTCTTTCCAGAACAGTTTCTTACTCTCCCTCCATTATTCCTTCCAAATTCCTCATCTACTCTTCTCTTACTTTCCTTCACTACTCTCTTCACCACCCTCTTACTCTCCACGTACCTCGCTCGTTTCGGTCTCTCGAAATCTTCATTCCCTCTACTACCCAACCACTCTCTATATGCTTTCTTCTTTTCTTCCACAGCTATTCTTACCTCTTCTGTCCACCATGCTGTACCTTTCACTCCCCTCCCTCTTCTCCTCACTCCACACACCACCTCACATGCTGCACAGATCTCATCCTTAAACACCTTGTATTATTATGTTCCCTCCACCAACCGACTTTACTCCTAAACTCAATTAATGAACTCAACAAATATATGTGGCAGTCCAGGGATTCGAACCTAGGATGCTCACACCGAAATTCAGTGCATTTATCCATTGCGCTACGAAGACAGTTAAAGAATGGTGGACAAGCCTACGATTTATTATGCAGTTTCGAATCCTGCATAGCAATGTTCAATATATAACTTGTGCTACCTCTTTGTCATTTCTTGTTAACCCTTTCAACACGATGACTCAATGTTCGTCGTATTCTGGTTACCAATGAAAGATTTTCATAACTTTTGATTTACCTCTAAGACTCAAAAGGGGTAAAACATTATCTTAATAAAACATCTGAGTAACATAGAAGCTTCTTAAACTGCATAACATCGTATAATTGAATTGAAAATGGTTGAAAAGCCATCGTCGTATTGAGAGGGGAAATAAGCTCATTCGTTTATCATATTTTCCTTCATATTCCATAACTGTATATCTATTTTGTATATGAGTGTATGTATTGTATGCACTTATATATCTATCTGGCTGTCTATCTACAAATACACACATTTCTTTCTTATCTTACTGGCATAATATTGTAATGTGATGTTTATATAGTCAAATACTTCAGAATGTATGCTAATGCTCTTACCTGGCCCATCCCGTACTCTCTCTCTCTCTCTCTCTCTCTCTCTCTCTCTCTCTCTCTCTCTCTCTCTCTCTCTCTCTCTCTCTCTCTCTCTCTCTCTCTCTCTCTCTCTCTCTCTCTCTCTCTCTCTCTCTCTCTCTCCCCCCAAAAAAAAAATTCTACAGTTACGTAAATCAAAATAAACAGATCAAAAGCGGAATCGGACCGCTAATAGAAGATGGCCAGACAATAACAGGTGACACAAACACGGCAAATCTGCTCAACAAATATTTTGGCTCAGTTTTCACAGAAGAAATTATCGATCATACCCTTGAAAATAACACCTCAACTCATGTGATAGAAGATTTCACCATCAGTGTTAGCGAAGTACAAAGCAAATTGAGTAATTTAAATGTAAATAAGACCCCGGGACCCGACATGCTCCACCCGAAAATAATTAAGAATGTTAAGGACGAAATAGCAAAACCCCTGACACAACTATTGAACTTATCATTACTACAGGGGATTGTACCGAGTGATTGGAAAGATGCGAACATTACGCCGATATACAAGAAGGGTAGCAAGGCCAAAGCGAGTAATTACAGACCAATTAGTCTAACTTCAATTGTAGGAAAAATCATGGAAAAAATCCTTAGAGATAAGATAGTAGATTACCTCGAATCAAACAACCTAATCAAAAATAGTCAACACGGCTTTAGATCAAATAAGTCATGCCTAACAAATTTGATTGAATTTTTTTAACAAACAATTCACATATAACGACATGACGAAATCACTAGATATATTCTTCTTGGACTTTCAAAAAGCTTTCGACAAGGTGCCTCACCGAAAACTATTGGCTAAACTGGAGAGGATAGGTATCAAAGGTGAAATTCATTCTTGGATAAAAAATTGGCTTACAGGCAGAAGACAGAGAGTGGTGATAAATGGAGTGGAGTCGGAGTGGGAGCCTGTCACTAGTGGAGTTCCACAGGGTTCAGTCCTTGGACCGGTCCTGTTTCTCATTTACATTAACGATATTGATGTATTCTGAATTCTAATATCTGAAAACCTAAAAACTTCCGACCAATGTATAGCAGCTGCAAATAAGGCAAACATAGAATTGGGCTTTATTAAACGAAAATTTACATATAAACATGAAAACGTAATAGTGCCACTGTTCAAAAGTATGGTGAGGCCCCACCTTGAATATGGTGTGCAGTTCTGGTCACCTTATCTGATCAAGGACATTGTAAGACTCGAGTCAGTACAGCGTAGAGCGACGAAGATGATACCTTCATTAAGAAATAAACCATATGAAGAAAGACTTAAACGATTGAACCTGTTCTCATTAAAAAAGAGGAGGTTGAGGGGTCAGCTTATTGAGTGCTTTAAGATACTAAAAGGTTTCGACAAAGTCGATGTAAATGCACTATTCACATTAAACAATACTAATCAAACTCGCGGAAATGGAATGAAATTAAAAACCAAAAAGGCAAACCTAGATGTCACAAAGAGTTTCTTCACCTACAGTGTGGCGACAGAGTGGAATAAACTACCAGCGAGAGTGGTGGAGAGCGACACAATAAACGCTTTCAAGGGAAGGCTTGACCTCTATCTGCAGAGGGCTGGGGTGATATGAAAAAAAAAACAAAAAACAAAAAAAAACAATGTAAGTGTATGTGTGTGCACTGTACAGTATGTATATATATACTGTATATAATTATATGTATGTATGTGTGTATGTATGTGTATATGTGTGTGTGTGTATGTGTATATGTATGTACCGGTGTATATATGTGTATATATATATATATATATATATATATGCATATATACATATATAGTTTGTAAGGCCAGACTGCCTAGTAAGGACCTTGAGGTCTGTGTATCTATGTAGCTCTATGTAGCTCTCTCTCTCTCTCTCTCTCTCTCTCTCTCTCTCTCTCTCTCTCTCTCTCTCCTGTCTTTCTTTCTCTCTCTACTATTATTCTTTCCCAGACCTTTCATACACTTTCCGTTTTCTCTCTTACCCCTCTTTCTGTCTCTCTCTCTCTCTCACTTACTATTATTTTTCTTCAGACCTTTCATACACTTTATATGTATGTATGTGTATATGTGTATATGTGTGTGTGTGTGTATGTGTGTATATGTATGTACCGGTGTATATATGTATATATATATATATATATATATTATATATATATATATATATATATAATATATAGTTATATATATATATATATATATATATATATATATATGCCTATATACATATATAGTTTGTAAGGCTAGACTGCCTAGTAAGGATGTAGAGGTCGTGTGTGGTCTGTGCATCTATGTAGCTCTATGTAGCTCTATGTAGCTCTCTCTCTCTCTCTCTCTCTCTCTCTCTCTCTCTCTCTCTTTCTCTCCCTACTATTATTCTTTCCCAGACCTTTCATACACTTTCCGTTTTCTCTCTTACCCCTCTTTCTCTCTCTCTCTCTCACTTACTATTATTTTTCTTCAGACCTTTCATACACTTTCCGTTTTCTCTCTTACCTCTCTCTCCTATAGCTCGCCAGGAAAAAAAATCGACACCTAAATGGCACGAAAGGTCGTAACATTGACAAATAAATGGGGCGAAAGGTCTCAAAATCGCCCAACATATGGAACGAACAATGCAAAACATGAGGGAGAAGGGGGTCTAAAAATAAAACGACTAGCTCTCCCTTAACAATGTGAATGCTTGCACCTGTTCAGCATAATGCAGCTGATTACACTGGTTTCACAAACCACCCACAGCCACTTTAACATACTGTAACATACAACATGCACTCCATACAATACACACGAGATGGACATTTCCCTTAGGAGGAATATGGTTATAGTATGGACGGAAAAAAAATATGTACATACTGTATATATATATATATACTGTATATATATATATACTGTATATATATATAGTAAAGTAACGGATTTACAAATAATTAAGTTACCGAGTTGGGGAAGTGAGGGACAGAAGAGGAAAACGGGAACAAAGGGGAAAACCGCAGTAGAAAATAAACCAACAATGAACAAGAAGAAGGAAGAGAAGAAGAATCAGAAGAAGTCCCGTGGAGAGAACGAAGGGAAGATATACACGAGGAATGGAGAAAAGAAAGAAGAGAAGCAACAACATGGCTGCCTAACCACAACCTCCACTTAACATCACCTCACCAACCGATGTGCTCACGCCCACTCTGCTGCCCACGCCCGGACAAAAATATACGCATTACCATCACCAATCCGGGTCCAGCAAAAGGAAGGCAGAACACGAGGACTTACTAAAATACAAAAGGCCCCAGATATCTCCTCTCCAGATGCGTCGCTCTTCCGCGCAGCTCCTCCCACATCATGGCGGAAACTTCTGAGGGGTCTATCTCAACCCCTTAATCCCCCCCCCCCCCCCCTACCTGTTACCTTCTGACCCTAAACCAACGTACCCGGGACATAACAGCACAAGTCATAACCATCTCGACTTAACCAAGGTAAAGTCAGCCATTCAAAGGACTGGAGTAGACTTACATGTGAGGCTTGAGCCCGAGAATTACCCTTTCGTTCACCTGAGCTGTATTACATGCCATGGCTGTAGACCTAATTGTCTGGGAGTTCTTTTCCCTACCTAAGAACTATTGTCTCTCCCACCATGGTGCCTGAGATACATTAGGATATTTTCTAGGCTTGCAGTTTTGACATTAAAAGTGGAAATAAGGACATGTCCCCAAAACACTCTTAATAACAATTTAACACTCTTGGAGAAGCCTTTGCTATGGCAAGATCTCTACAATAGTCAGGGCTTTGCGAGACACTGTCACCTTAACGGCACTCTGCAGATAAAAGTCCTTACACCATATGTGCCAGAACCATGGTCGAGGGCATATGCTTGTAAAAATGCCTAAAAATCCAATCATCAGGGTTCTTTGAACACTCTTAGATAGGTCAAATCCAGTTGGGAAAGATAGTACGGCCATGGTCACACTTCTTTCCCATGTTAGTCTGATGAATAGTTACTCTGTCATGACTTGAGCGACTTTTCATTAAAGACCCCACACCCAAGAGTACCGGAACAGAACTTCATCACCGACTATTATAACGATCAGGATAGTCGAGCAGCCATAGTGCGGGACATGTCCTCACTCATACTCGCGTTAGTCCGATAGTACGCCCCCTGTGTCATGATATAAGGAACTACTATTAAAGGCCCCAAACCAAATAATCCATCTGTAACCCCTACCCCATTGACCACACGGCAAGAGCACCTAAGCAGATCGACGGAACCAGAAGAAAGGACTCGGCAACAAACACTTAGATCATCAGTGTTCAATGTTACTTCAAGACTCTACCCAGTGTTAGAATAGAAGTGCTAGTGGATTCTCTAAGTTCGTCGTGGATCCTCGTCCGTGGTCGGCGTTATATTATTGTGTTATATTCCATGTAAATAGTGTATTGTATCTCAAGTGTATTTCTCTCTTTGTATCAAGTGAACATTAATAAGAAAACTCATGTGTGTACGTAGTGTCAGTGTTATATGTATCCTTTACGACTTGTGTGCATGTGTAGTCTGACTTTAGTTTCTCCAGTCGAGTAAGAACCTACCCTTTTCCAATCAACCCCAGTAAAAAACCTGGTATAACATATATAATGTTTATTAGCAGTAGTAACTTTATTATCTATATATTATCAATAATTACACATTATTGTTAATAGTCAATACATTATAATCTTACATAATTTCCAATCACTTCCCTATGTTTTATAATATAAAGTTGACCCCACACACGAAGCAGCCACCAACCACTCAGCGGGTGATAATGTCCAATACTCAGCCCCAACTACTCCCACACTAACTTTAGCGCCAGACTCGACATACTGTATACGAGGCTTCTTCGTGTAAGTGGAATTCACGTTATTGGAATACGTAACGTAAGGGATTAATTACTTATGGGCGCCTCCGGACCTTCTTATTTACACCATCTATTTATGTTTCCTGGGACAAATTAAAGTGTTTTTGGTATATGTTAACATCCTAACAGTTCGTGCCATTTTTCCTGGCGAGCGATGCCAGCTACATGCCATCACAATGCTTTCACTGTTTGGGGTATTTTCCTTGTTACACCGTAATTTTGTGCTCACATTTTACCCTTTCACTGTTTTTACGTTTGTGTGTTTTTCCTTATTTTAGCGTATTTGTGGTCCCATTTTACCCTTTCACTGTCTTCACGTTTCTGTTTTTGTCCTTAGTTTAGCGTATTTGTGGTCCCATTTTACACTTTCACTGTCTTCACGTTTCTGTTTTTGTCCTTAGTTTAGCGTATTTGTGGTCCCATTTTACACTTTCACTGTCTTCACGTTTCTGTTTTTGTCCTTAGTTTAGCGTATTTGTGGTCCCATTTTACACTTTCACTGTCTTCACGTTTCTGTTTTTGTCCTTAGTTTAACGTATTTGTGGTCCCATTTTACACTTTCACTGTCTTCACGTTTCTGTTTTTGTCCTTAGTTTAACGTATTTGTGGTCCCATTTTACCCTTTCACTGTTTTCACGTTTCTGCTCCTATCTAATTTTACCGTATTTGTGTGGTCCCATTTCACCATGTTTCTGCTTGTTTTCCTATTGTTATGTTTGTTTTGGTACTACTTTCACCGTATGTTGGTCCTATTCTCACCGTGTTTCTGTTCCTGTTTCCTATTTTACGGTGTTTTGTTCGTTTTCTATTTTACCGTGTGTTTGTTCTGGTTTCCTATTTTTACCGTGTATTTGTTCGTTTCCTATATTACCGTGTTTTTTCTTGTTTTCTATTTTACCGTGTTTCTGTTCCTGTTTTCTATTTTTACCGTGTTGCTGTTCCTGTTTCCTATTTTTACCGTGTTGCTGTTCCTGTTTTCTATTTTTACCGTGTTGCTGTTCCTGTTTCCTATTTTTACCGTGTTGCTGTTCCTGTTTTCTATTTTTACCGTGTTGCTGTTCCTGTTTTCTATTTTTACCGTGTTGCTGTTCCTGTTTCCTATTTTTACCGTGTTTCTGTTCCTGTTTTCTATTTTTTACCGTGTTGCTGTTTCTGTTTCCTATTTTTACAGGGTTCTTGTTCTTTTATGTTGTATCACGTTTGTGTTCTTGTTTTCTATGTTTACCGTGTCTTTGTTCCTGTTTTCACATTTTCATTGTGTTTTTGTTCTGGTTTCCTAGTTTTACCGCTGCATGTGTTTGGTTTCCTATTTTTAAAGTGCTTCGGATCCTTGTTCTCCTATTTTCACCGTGTATACTTATATTATCACAAAATTTCAGTTCCCGTTTTCCTATTCTCATTAATTTTGTTTAGCCTCCCTTTTGTATTCGTGTTTTATCCTTGTTTTCTAACATTAAAGTGTTGCTAGAGTCTTGTTTTTAACATAGTCTGCCCCCGCTTTCCAATTTTCGCTGAGATTCTTCTCCCATTTACTAATTTTCAACGTGATTCTGCTTCCGTTTTCCTATTGTTACTGTGATTCTGCTCCCGTTTTCCTATTTTCACTGTTATTCTGCTCCCATTTTCCTATTGTCACTGTGATTCTGCTCCGATTTTCTTATTTTCACTGTGATTCTGCTCCCATTTTCTGATTTTCACTGTGATTCTGCTCCCATTTTCTGATTTTCACTGTGATTCTGCTCCCATTTTCTGATTTTCACTGTGATTCTGCTCCCATTTTCTGATTTTCACTGATTCTGCTCCCATTTTCTGATTTTCACTGTGATTCTGCTCCTATTTTCTGATTTTCACTGTGATTTTGCTCTCCGTTTTCTGATTTTCACTGTGATTCTGCTCTCAGTTTTCTGATTTTCACTGATTCTGCTCCCATTTTCTGATTTTCAGTGATTCTGCTCCCGTTTTCCGATTTTCACTGATTCTGCTCCCATTTTCTGATTTTCACTTTGATTCTGCTCCCGTTTTCCTATTTTCACTGAGATTCTGCTCCCAGTTTCCTATTTTCACTGAGATTCTGCTCCCATTTTCTTATTTTATCTGTGATTCTGCACCCATGTTCTTATGTTCACTCGGATTCCGCTCCTGCTTTCATATTTTCACCATATTTTCCCACTTATTCAATTTCAGCGGATTCCTGTTCATATATTCCTAACTTATGATGTGACATTTGTTAATGTAGTTTCTTTTTTATTGTGTGTGCATGTGATATAAAGGTCATTTGCATTCTATTAGTTTTTGGACAGGCCATTTACTTTTCTTGATGGACAGAGGGATGGATTTGCTCTGACGAATGTTGAAATTGGATAGAGAGATGAATTTGCTATGACGAATGTTGAAAGCTAGAATGTTAAAAGCTAGGATATTGAAAACTAGAATGTTAAAAGCTAGAAATATTGAAAGCTGGAATGTTGAAAGCTAGATTGATGCGAGCTATAATGTTGGAAGCTAGACTATTGAAACCTAAGATGTTGACAGCTAGAATATTGAAAGCTAAAATGTTGAGAGCTTGATTGATGAAAGCTGCAGTGTTAAAAGCAAGATTTTTTTTTTTTTTTTAGTTAGGATGATGGTAGGTAGATACTAATGATGTATATTAATGTACTGTACTGTATTACAAACATCTAACACTTAGTATTGATACGTATTTTATTACTAATTTGCTTAGCTTTTTCTCAGAGGTATATGAAGCAGTAGATAATGACAAATCATATGATATTATATATTTAGATTTCAGTAAAGCTTTCGACAGAGTCCCTCAAGAAAGATTGATGAGAAAGGTTGGGGCGCATGGAATAGGTGGGGCGTTGTTAGGATGGATTAGGTCATGGCTAATTGGTAGGAAGCAGAGAGTCAGCATAAATGGTACTAAGTTCACATTTACCAATTCTTTCACCCAACCCGATCTTATAAATTCAAAAATAAACACTGCAATTTCTCTGAACCAGGACCTTTCTAGAATTAATGAATGGGGACAAAAGAATCTAGTTTCCTTTAATGCACAGAAAACCAAGTACATTCAATTTTCTAACCGACAGAATCTCACTGACTCCCATATATTTTTTAATGATGTAAATATTCCCACTTCCCCTAGTATTGACATTCTCGGTGTAACATTAACTACTAACTTGAGCTGGACACATTGCTAAGAATGCCTCTAAAAAACTGAGACTCCTGTACAGAGTTCGAGAATTCTTCACTGACGAGCAGTTGGCCGTAATATATAGAAGTCATGTGCGTTCTCAGATGGATTACTGTTCACCTCTGTGGAGTGGAAGTGGAGTGGTTGCATTGAGGCAGTTGGACAAAATTCAAAATAAAGCTATTAGATTAATCAATAACCCTGCAATCACACAGGACCTTCCTACATTATCCATACGAAGAAACGTTGCATCCCTTGCATTATTCTACAGATATTTTCACAGCAATTGTTCCGAGGAACTTGCTTCAATTGTGCCGCCTCTCCACATCTTTCCCCGTAGAACTAGGGCAGCTGAGAGCGCCCATGAATTTACACTTTCTCCTCCACAATGCAGAACTTCTGCTTATCAAAATTCATTTATCCCTAGAACTACTACTCTTTGGAATTCACTTCCCTCGAGTTGCTTTCCACAAACTTACAATCTACAAATGTTTAAATCCAGTTGTTACAAACATTTTATGAATGGAGGATGCCTTTAGGCACATGGACCTTTTTGTTTTATCTGTGTTTTTCCTTCCTCCGTTCATTGTCTCTTTTAAAAAAAAAAAAAAAAAAAAAAAATCAGAGTAGGGATCAGTCAAGATTGGTGTCCCCCAGAGGGATCTGTATTGGGTCCTCTGTTATTTATCATATAAATAAATGACATTGATTTAGGTATAACTAGTAGGATAAGTAAATTCGCAGACGATACCAAAATAGGGAGACCAATAGATTCAGATAGCGACATAGAGTGCCTCCAAAGGGATCTAGATACCTTACACGAATGGTCAGTAAAGTGGCAGATGAATTTTAACATTGACAAATGCAAGGTATTAAAGATAGGGAAGACGAATACTAATGCAAAATATAAACTAGCTAATGCTGAATTAGAAAACTCAGACTGCGAGAAAGATTTGGGTGTGTTTGTTAGCAACGATTTGAAACCTAGAAAACAGTGCATAAGCGTACGTAACAAGGCAAACAGGATTCTGGGGTTCATCTCAAGGAGTGTGAGTAACAGAACTGCCGATGTTATCTTGAAACTTTACTTGTCATTAGTAAGACCTCATATGGATTATGCTGTCCAATTTTGGTGTCCTTATTACAGAATGGATATAGATTCCTTGGAGAGAGTACAGCGAAGAATGACAAAAATGATTCATAATATTAGAAATCTACCATAATGAAGAAAGGTTGAACAAATTAGGCTTACATTCGTTAGAAAGACGCAGAGTTAGAGGGGATATGATAGAAGTGTTCAAGTGGTTCAGTGGGGTAAATAAAGGAGACATGAAAAATGTACTGAAGCTCAGTGATAGCGAAAGAACTCGAACAAATGGTTATAAATTAGATAAATTTCGTTTCAGAAAAGATATAGACAAATATTGGTTTGGTAACAGAGTTGTAGATGGGTGGAATAGGCTACCTAGTGATATAGTGGGATCAAGAACGATAGGGAGCTTTAAGATAAAATTAGATAGGCATATGGACGAGATGGGTTGGGTGTGAGGGGGATATACCAGGTGTGGGCCAATCGGCGCTCAGCAGACCCCCGTTATCTTGTGTTAATCTCTGACCGTTTTGGTGGGGTCAGTACTCAAGTTGTTATAGTGAGTTGGGCCTATAATTGGGCCTTGTAATTGGGGTTGGGTGTGACAGGGATCTGCCTTGTATGGGCCGATCGGCTTTTTGCAGACTCCCATTTGCTTATGTTATGTTCTTATGTTCTTATGTATCAACACACACACACACGGACTCATACATACCCACCCACTCACACTCTCTTTCTCCCTCTCTCACCACACACACACAAACACACACTCTCTCTCTCTCTCTCTTTATATATATATATATATACTGTATAAACTGTAGATAAATAAAAAATACGTGTGATCAAATTATGTAGTAAAACTCGCTAGGAAAAATGAAACAATGGAACACCAAGCTTTCATCTATTATCTCAAAACATCTTCAGGGTAATACGTATTCGTATTACCCTGAAGATGTCTTGAGAGAATAGATGAAAGCTTGGTGTTCCATAGTTTCATTTTCCCAGCCAGTTTCACTATATATATATATATATATATATATATATATATATATATATATATATATATATGTATATATATATATATATATATATATATATATATATATATATATATATATATATATATATATGCAAACGATAGTGAGCTTGTAATTTGGTAAGAATCGGCCTTCGGCCGGGACATTTGTGTACCAAAACATGTACAATTAATCTAGAAGGGGAATTTAATGGATGTTTTTTTTTAAAGTTTGATGAAGGTCTAGCGAGGAAACTAAGAAATAAATGAATATATAAATAAATATACCCCAACAAATAACCACTGTACTCTTAACCCCTTCTGCACGTTTTCAAATCTTTATCTTTGGTTCTGGCTAAAATTAGATGATTATATGCAACTTAAGAAGGACCTATGTTATTCAGAGGGTTTATTGATATCGCATTTACCCCTTTGAGCCCCAGAGGTAGATAATAAGCTAAAAGAAAATCGTCTAATGGTAACCAGAGTATAGTGAAAATTACGTAATCGTCTTCACGTGGTTAAATATGCTAATAAATATATAAAAATGAAAATAAAATGGAAATAGATGTACAGTATGCTCCACTAAACTAAAAAAAATTTTTTTTTTTACATAGTTTCTCTCGTGTTTTGTTTTAATAAGCAGTGTTTGTAAAAAGAAACATACACATAAGATAATTCAAAACAAACAAAGCAACAAACCTACGGCTATACGTGATTAGTTAGTTAACCTTTTTAGTTTGACATATTTTACTTTGTGTATTTTGGCTATTTATAGACGATTTAATTTTAACTAGAAAGAATCTGTGGAAGTCAAAGGGTTATTGGTGATAATTTATACAAATAGTATTTTTAGAGATCTGTCTTAAGCTGAACAAAATCGCATAATGCCAAGATGCTTCAAAACTTGACTTTAAGGGGAGGTTATCAGTTTGCTTCCTAGACCTCCATCAAGCTTTAAGAAAATATTCTCAAGACCCCCCTTCGAGATAAATATGTACATTTTTCTACCGCCGCAGGCCACTTCCTCCTAACTAACTAAATAAGAGAGTGTACGAGAGTGAGATGGAAGGACAGAGAGGGAGAGGTAGACCGAGAGAGAGGTGGAAGGATGGAGTTAAAAAGTATATGCGTGCAAGCGGTGCTGGATGGGAGGAGAGGCGTCAACTGACTGGGGACAGAGGTGCATGGGGGCGTTTCGTTCGTGGCCATTCCTTCGGGGATCACGGCGTCCGGCAATATATAGAACATTAATTAGACGTCGCTGGTACAGAAGGGGTTAAAATATTACCGATACCAATAATTAACAAGCGGTACTATACTGGTACGGGATAATTATAGTGTATAGTTTGGTTATTGGCTATGAACTCTACGTGACCAAAAATATAATATCACTTCGTTGTTAGTTAACCCTTTCAGTACCAGGACGACGTCTTTTCAGCAACATTTAGACGATTTTATGAAGCTTAGGAAGGCATTATGGTACCGTAGCTATAAGGATTAATAGAGATAGTCTGTAGCCTTTGAATGGGTAGACGACCTTCCCAAGGTGAATACAATTGTCTAATAGTTGTGTATGTATGTATGTATGTACTGTATATACTCAGGCACATACCCCATTGCTGGGGTGGCTGACTCGAGACAAAGTCCGAACAGAAACCTGTAAAGTTTAAATTCTTAGGGTCGTCACCCCTTTCTCTGTCTCGTTGAGTAGGACAATTTTACATGGGGAGGAGGATTCATAGCCTCGTGCCCCCAGAAGGAAAAGTAGGACAGTAAAAGGGACAGACATAAACGGCTAAGGTTGGGTAGCGCATGCCAAACCTCACTCTGGATAGGACCAGCCCTCACCCAACACACCTAATAATAGTTGCCAGGATATAATGAAAAGGACGTCACCGGTACTGAATGGGTTAAGGGGGTAGTGGCTGTTTTTTTGGTCTATTTATTGATGTACTCATCAATTTTTTAGCTTCCTCGCTAGACCTCCCTCAAACTTAGAAAAAAAAAACCTAGATAACTTTGTACATTTTTCGGTAGAAAATTTTTCCGGCCAAAGGCCGGTTCCTCATATAATTACTGGCTCGCTATCGCTCGCCAGGAAAATATCGACACCTAAATGGCACAATAGGTCTTAAAATTAACAGCGAAATGGAGCTAAAGGTGTTAAAATCGCCAAACTAATGGGCAAACTTCTTAAAATCTCAAAACTAATGGGGCTAGACACGGGGAGGGAGAAAGGGGTCCAGAAAAACGACCCATCTCCCCTTAAGTAATGTATATAGCTCCAAAATGGCCGCCACCAAGAACTGATGATGATCGATCTCTCTTACTCTAGGCTCTCTACCTTCGATCTATATCTCCCCTCAGTACCAGGCACTGGTTCGTGGATACATATATAATAATCATAGGACAAAGTTATGTATTAATGGAGCACAAATTACTATACATATACGAGAAAAATACAAACACACTCCCACACATTATAATACTAACAGGCGTATATATGCACTTGGGTAATCATCCAAAATCACAAACAAAATCATGTATTCCTCATTCCACACAGATATATGACACACACACACAGCGCGCGCGCGAAGGCCAAAAGAACCCATACCCAATTATGCTTTACTAACCTGATTTTTGTTACATGAAATGTTAAGTGGATATCACAAGAGTAAAGCCATAAAGATTCTCCACTTAGACTTTCAAAAGGTCCAATAATAATATCCCTGGTGGAGGCAAATATAAAATTTCAATTACTGGGCATCAGTAAGAAGGTAATTAATCAGATATAATTTTGGATTATGTGTAGAGCAACGAGTATGGACTTCCATCACATTTGGAGTTCCTTAGCCCACTAGCGTTTATCAGTAGTGGCATCGATGTTGGCCTGTTGAGTGTGATCTTGAAGTATATAGACGACGTTAAAGCTTCCTGCAAATGTGACCTATCCTAAAGAAATTGAACAACTCAGTATATATAGATCGGAGAAATGGTCTGTGACCATTTGGTACCTTTTCGTTAGGAAACCGTAGACGTCGAGATAAACTAATTGAAGTCATTAAAACAGTAAATCATTAGATAAAGTGGATTACAATAAGATGTTTACCCTATTATGAATATAGTATGAAACCATAACTGGATGTAGGAGCTGAAGAGATTTAGCACCAGTATATGTGGAAACTTGATCACAATTACAATCGTTTCCACCTGGAACACATTCCCACCGACGTTGTAAATAGTTCTTCAGTAGAACTGTTTAAAACAAATGTTCCGCACACTTTACAGGGAAGGTACTGCACAATGTAATATCTCTTCTTTCATCAAGATAGAATCTCCCCGGAATGAGCCATAAGGTCATTGGAATACTAACTATTCTGTGTAACTCTTTGTAACTGACCCACTAAAGCACAGCCACCCAGCACAGCGTCACTATGTAGACTGAGTGTGGTGGAAGTGTCCTAAGTGGTGGTGATAGTGGTGGGGGTGGGGGTGGTGGTGGTGTGAAGGAATTAGGAGGGAGGTGTGAACGACAGAGAGAGAGAGAGAGAGAGAGAGAGAGAGTGAGAGAGAGTATATGAGTGAGAGTGTGTGTGCATACGTGTGTGTGTATACTTCTAAGTGTAACATAAAAGTCTTTAAATATATATGTTCCCGAAGTAAGGTTTGAGAACTGGCTAACTACAGTCCTAATACGGTTAGTAAGGTGATAAAGGGACAAGCTACTCCATCCAAGCTCAAGGACACGGAAACCGGCCCAGACGAGGCAGATTATTATGTTATTAAACAATTTTACTCAGCTTAGAAAAGTTTAGCGGTAGTCAAAGGGATAATATTGAGATTTATTTAACTTCTCTGATTGTATGAGGATTTACTAATGTGTAAAATAAAGTCTATTGATAGCCAGAATAAAGTGAAAAGGGGACACAGTACTGAAGGGGTTAATTGACTTGTGAAGCATGTTGTAGGTAAAGGGAAATATAAAGCCGGTATCACACGAGAGCTGTTATAGTCAACAGTCGATGATCAACTTTTTTCTGGCAACATTTCTGGATAATTTTGCACTGGTATCGGAAACTAGACTGATGATAGATGCATTTGGGTAACATAAATATATTAAATGTTGACCTCATAAGCTGCCAGACCAGTGTTGAGGATAAATGCTGAGTGAAAAAGTGCTCGTGTGATACCGGCTTAAGTAGTATCAGAAATTCCCCGCGATCCATGCCATTGGGATAATCTAGATTGACATTAAGGGGAGATGGGCCGCTTTTCTGGGCCCCCTTCTTCCTCATGTTTAGCCACATTAGTTTTCAGATTTTAAGACGTTTGGCCCATTAGTTTGGCGATTTTAAGACCTTTCGCCCCCATTTCTTTGTCAATATTGTTACTTTTCGTGTCATTTAGGTGTCGAATTTTTACTGGCGAGCGATAGCGAGCCTGTAATTTAAGAGAAACCGACCTCCGGCCGGGAAATTTTTCTATCGAAAAATGTACAAATTTATCTTGAATTTTATCTTGAAATTTTTCTTGGCAGGTATTTTTTAAGCTTGATGGAGGTCTATGGAGGAAACTAATAAAATAATAAAAAGATATATAAATTGGCAAATAAATACGGCCATCTCCCCTTAAGAGTAATTTCATAGTGTACCAATTATTGCACATATTGCAGGATCCTATGTACGCATGCTATTTTATCGAAGAGTGAGGGCTGGTCCCATCCAGAGTGAGGTTTGGCATCCACTTCCAAACCATAGCTGTTTCTGTCTGTCTCTTTTACTGTCCTACTTTTCCTTTTGGGGCGAGGGGGCTAGGAATCCTCCTCCCCTTGTAAAATTTAGCTTCTCGAGGAGACAGAAAAAGGGGCGAGGGATCGCGAAAGTGGTCCCGGACCCTAAGAATTGGAACTTTAAATGTAATGTGTTCTGGCTCTGTCTCGAGTCGGCCACCCCCAGCTATTGGGTATGTGCCTGAGCACATACATACATACATACATACATACATACATTCAATCGAAGACCAATTTATAATATCTGGGGAAGCTTTTTTCAGTAGGTTATAATGAGGCTATGAATGTAATGCAGTTAACCCGTTCAGTACCGGTGACATCCTTTTCATTATATTCTGGCAAACTAATAAACGGCTTTAATCAGCTTAGGAAGGATATTTACCCGACTATCTATCTATTACAGACTATCTCAATTAATCCTTGTAGCTACCATATCCTTCCGAAGCTTCGTAAAATCGTCTAAATGCATCTGGAATGAAAACAAAAACACGTCGCCGGTACGGTAAGGGTTAATAGTTTGAATGTTTCGTAACATTGACCTCGCAATATAGGAGTTTTCAAGGTAAACAAATAATTAAATCTCAAGGAATTCAGGTAGCACAGTTAAGGGGGGTGACCTGCTTTTTTTTTTATCTCGTTTTCTCGTTTTCTATGGCTTGCATCCATTCGACCCCATTCAGCCTACTGTTTTAAGACGTTCATCTCCATCCAGGAGTCGATTTGTTCCTGGCGAGCGATATCGAGCCAGCATCGTATGAAGAAATCCGGCTTTGCCGAAGAAATTTTTCTATCGAAAAATTTACAAATTTAGCCTTCTGTAAAAAAAATTTTTTAATTATGCTGGCTCGCTACCGCTAGCTAGGAAAAAATCGACACCTGAATGGGGATAAACGTCTTAAAACAGTAGGCTGAATGGGGCCGAATGGATACAACCCAGAGAGAGAGGGAAAGAGAGAGAGAACAAAAACAAGGTGGGCCCCTTTAACAAATCGATGGTATGTGCCTTATTGCCCAAGCATGGACTCTGTCTATGATGCTATATATCTTTTCTGAGTACAGGTGAATAAAACTGTGCAGCAGCAGCGCACACACACACACGCATACAGCCCGTAGCCTAGTAGGTAGAGCTCTCGTCTCACACACGAGGGATCGGGGGTTCAATTCCCGGCCGGGCGGAGACAAATTGGGCTTGTCTCCTTTCATGTGTTAGCCTCAGTTCACCTAGCTGTAAATAGGTACCTGGAATAAGTGGACGACGTTGTGACGTCCCATCTGGGGTTGGCAAAATGGTACAAGGCGAGATGGGTATCATATGGTTCACCTAAGCTGATGGCTACCTAAGCCTTCGGGCGAGACGGTACCGTCTATAGGTAGAATGGTACCATACAGATCCACCCTAAGCCTTCGTTTCCGATGTCGCCAATTGGCTAAATACTGACTACACACATCCACTGCCATTCCAACAGTACATAATACACTTAACATGCATTTCACGCAATAATTCCCAGTTAGGAGGCGCGATAATAATGAGCTTAGCTCGCATTGCGTGGATTCCCCTTCACACACACAACACACACACACACACACACACACACACACACACACACACACACCACACACACACACACACACAACACACAACACCCACACACACACACACACACACACCACACACACACACACACCACACACACACACACACACACACACACACACACACACACCACACACACATACCACACACACACACACACACAACACACACACACACACACGCACACACCAATACACATACACACACACACACACACACACACACACACCACCCACACACACACACACCACCCACACACACACCACACACACACCCGCACGCACACACACACACACACCACACACACACACCCGAGATAGAGAGAGAGAGAGAGAGAGAGAGAGAGAGAGAGAGAGAGATAGAAGAGAGAGAGAGAGAGAGAGAGAGATAAAGAGAGAGAGAGAGATATAGAGAGAGAGAGAGACAGAGAGAGAGAGGGACAGAGAGAGATAGAGAGAGAGATAGAGAGAGAGGTTAGAGAGAGATAGAGAGAGAGCGAGAGAGAGGAGATATAGAGAGAGGAGAGGAGAGAGAGAGAGATATAGAGAGAGAGTAGAGGAAAGAGATAGCGCTACATAGATACACAGACCACACAGACCTCAAGGTCCTTACTAGGCAGTCTGGCCTTACAAACTATAATATGCAAATATGCATATATGCATATATACACATACACACATACACATACATACATATACATATATATATATACATATATATACACATACATATACACATACATACATAGGCACATACACACATATATATACAGTATATATATACATACTGTACAGTGCACACACATACATATACATAAATTTTTTTTTATTTTATTTTTTTTTCCATTCATATCACCCCAGCCCTCTGCAGATAGAGGTCAAGCCTTCCCTTGAAGGCGTTTATTGTGTCGCTCTCCACCACTCTCGCTGGTAGTTTATTCCACTCTGTCCCCACACTGTAGGTGAAGAAACTCTTTGTGACATCTAGGTTTGCCTTTTTGGTTTTTAATTTCATTCCATTTCCGTGAGTTTGATTAGTATTGTTTAATGTGAATAGTGCATTTACATCGACTTTGTCGAAACCTTTTAGTATCTTAAAGCACTCAATAAGCTGACCCCTCAACCTCCCTCTTTTTTTAATGAGAACAGTTCAATCGTTTAAGTCTTTCTTCATATGGTTTATTTCTTAATGAGGGTATCATCTTCGTCGCTCTAACGCTGTACTGACTCGAGTCTTACAATGTCCTTGATCAGATAAGGTGACCAGAACTGCACACCATATTCAAGGTGGGGCCTCACCATACTTTTGAACAGTGGCACTATTACGTTTTCATGTTTATATGTAAATTTTCGTTTAATAAAGCCCAATGGTATGTTTGCCTTATTTGCAGCTGCTATACATTGGTCGGAAGTTTTTAGGTTTTCAGATATTATTACCCCTAGGTCTTTTACTACCGTTGCGGTTTTTATTTGTTTGCCATTCATTTCGTATTTGTATTTCATATTTCTGCTACCAACCTGCAGCACCTGACATTTATCGACATTGAAGGGCATCTGCCATTTTTTCGACCACTCTGATATCTTGTTTAAATCAGATTGCAACGCATTTCTATCATCTTCGTTCAGGACTGTATTTCCTATTTTTGTATCGTCGGCGAATTTGGAAATGGTGTTGTTTACCCCCTCATCGATATCGTTTAATGTAAATGAGAAACAGGACCGGTCCAAGGACTGAACCCTGTGGAACTCCACTAGTGACAGGCTCCCACTCCATTTTCACTCCATTTATCACCACTCTCTGTCTTCTGTCCGTAAGCCAATTTTTTATCCAAGAATGAATTTCACCTTTGTTACCTATCCTCTCCAGTTTAGCCAATAGTTTTCGGTGAGGCACCTTGTCGAAAGCTTTTTGAAAGTCCAAGAAGATTATATCTAGTGATTTCGTCATGTCGTTATATGTGAATAGTTTGTTATAAAATTCAATCAAATTTGTTAGGCATGACTTATTTGATCTAAAGCCGTGTTGACTATTTTTGATTAGGTTGTTTGATTCGAGGTAATCTACAATCTTATCTCTAATGATTTTTTCCATGATTTTTCCTACAATTGAAGTTAGGCTAATTGGTCTGTAATTACTCGCTTTGGCCTTGCTACCCTTCTTGTATATCGGCGTAATGTTCGCATCTTTCCAATCACCTCGGTACAATCCCCTGTAGTAGTGATAAGTTAAATAGTTGTGTCAGGGGTTTTGCTATTTCGTCCTTGACATTCTTAATTATTTTCGGGTGGAGCATGTCGGGTCCCGGGGTCTTATTTACATTTAAATTACTCAATTTGCTGTTGTACTTACTTCGGTAACACTGATGGTGAAATCTCCTATCTCATGAGTTGAGGTGTTTATTTTCAAGGGTATGATCGATAATTTCTTCTGTGAAAAACTGAGCCAAAATATTTGTTGAGCAGATTTGCCGTGTTTGTGTCGCCTGTTATTGTCTGGCCACTTCTATTAGCGGTCCGATTCCGCTTTGGATCTGGTTATATTTGTTTACGTAACTGTAGAATTTTTTGGGGTTTGTGGCACTTTCTCTGGCAATAGTCATTTCGTAATTTTGTTTGTTCGCCCTAATTATTTTTTTTTCACTTTCCTTCTACTATTTTTTTAACAGGTTTTTAATAACTTCATGGTTGTGGTATTTTTTTTACAAGTTTGTGGAGTTGATTTCTTTTCCTTATTGCCTTGCCAATGTCTCTACTGTACCAAGGGGGCATACTTGATTTCGTACTACGTTTTGGTTTTATGGGTACAAATTGTTTATGCGCTTCTGTAATTGTAGACTTAAAATGTCCCCATAGTTCATTTACTTCGTTTATATTTATGAGGTTTGAGTGTATGTTTGATAGCGATTCCTTAAGTCCGTCATAATTTGCGTTTTTGGAGTCCAAAACCATTCCTGTTGTTTTTAACTGAGGAATATTTGCTTATAACGTTGATTCTTAAGATTTTATGATCGGACGTTGCCAGATGTTCACCTACATCCAGGTTTGATAATAAATTTTCTTGGGTAGTGATTACGAGGTCTAGTATATTCCTGTCTCGCGGCGGCTGTTTTACGTGTTGAGTCAAAAAATTGTCCTGGATGAAGCTTGTCATTAGGCGTGACTTCAGCATTTTTTCCGGTCGTGGTATTCCAGTCAATTAGGGGGAGGTTATAGGTCACCTAGTAAAACTGTTTCGTCGGAATTAAGGGTTTTCCTCTAGTATTTCATAAAAAAATTGTATCATCGGCAACGGTTAGTCTCGGTGGTTCGGTACGCTGTAGTGATATTTAATTTCATGTTTTTTGTATTTATTTTGACGCACACTATTTCTGCATTACTTTCGGGGAGAGTCACCTCGACTGGGTTTAAGTAGGTTGCAACGTACATTGCAACCCCCCCTCTTTGTTTTCCATTGTTACGGTCTTTATGAAAAAATTTATATGGCTCTATGTGATATTCATGAAGTAGATCTTTATTTTTAAGGTTCAGATGTGTTTCCGTTATACAAATAACGTCAACTTTCTCATTTAATAACAGACATTTGAGTTCGTCTATTTTGTTTCTTATTGAGCAGGCATTTATGGATATTATTTTTATATCATTTCTCTCAGCATGCGCTGGATTTGTTTTTCTTATTGGTGAGGATGGGTTTGGGGTTATGACTTGAAAGCCGCGGCGGGTTGTCAAATTCATTCAGTTGGTTGGGTTGGCTTGGATGGGGTTGGGTGGGGTTGTTTATTTTTTTTTGTGGTTCAGGTAGGTAAGTTTTCGCATCTTGTGGGCCTTTGGGGTTGACGGTTTCCTTTAAATGTGTTGTGATGGACTTCTAAGGGTTGGGTGGAGATATTAACTTCTCTTAACTGGGAGGGGGGAGTTTGATTGGGTGGGTTGTGGGAGGGCTTTTCCGGGGGTAGCGATATCAATACTCAGAGGAGTCTATTAGCATAGTTATTTCTCGGTCCTGACTGGCGTTGTTTTCGTGGGCAATGTAGGTTGCTTGATTTAGGGTGTCACTCATGTGCTGAACGCCTTTTTCTGATAAATGAATGCCATCTCCGCTGTACAGGGACGAGTTCCCTACAAAGGTGGTCCAATTGTCCACATACAGTACCTTCTCATTGTTCGCACATGACCTTGACTGCGTTGTTAATTTCTATGGCTCTATTTTGTCCGTATGAGCTTGTTTTAATCCGGGTATGACGCCGCTTAACCACACATTTCGTGTCTTTTCCTTTTCATGACTTTAATTAGGGTTCTCAAAATCTTTTTCTATGGTCTTAATTGGGGCCTTACCTCCGTCAAAGCAGTCATTTGAGCCAACATTGACGACTACACAGGTGCCCTCTGGTATGGCGGAGTTAGTTATGTCTTTCAGGATATGTTCGACTGTTACCGCCTGGAATGACCTTTACTGACCTTTTTTTCCTCTGTTCTTGGTGGCAAAGGCAGCCCCTTGACCTCGCATGAGACTGTCACCATATACTAGGGTGAGTTTCTCCTTCCCGCTGACTCCGACATTTTGATGGTTTCGTTGTTTTCCTGTCAGGAGTTTTTCTTGCCTTTCGAGGTAACTTTCACGACGTCAGTTACCTCGTATGCAAATCTGGTTTTGATGGGGTAAACTGGTCTCGCTTTTTCCATTCCCATTCCCATTCACAGTGGTCAGTTACCTCGTGTTCGTTGTTTTCGGCGAGAACAGCAATCTGTTTTTGATAGGGATACCTGGTGTCGCTTTTCCCATTCCCTTGGGATTTGTTCTTGGTTACGCCTGTTGACTACTGTCTGATATAGATCATTGGATGGGTTTTCTTTTTGAAGATATTTAACAACGTCGACTTGCTTACTCTCTATGTCCTTTACTCGCTCTTTTAGTGAGAAATTTTGATGCGAAAGTACACCTACAGTCTCCTTTAGTGTGAGATTATCTCGCTTCAGTTCGTCAACCTGTGCCTTGTGTGCTTCTAATGTGCACTCCAAGAGCAAAAAGTTTTCACCAGTTAAACACATAAAACACTTGGCATTTGGAGAGAGAGAGAGAGAGAGAGAGAGAGAGAGAGAGAGAGAGAGAGGATGGATTACCTGGAAGAACAGCGTCACCTCCTAATTCTTGTATTATGCAGGGTGTTACAAGTACTTACAACCTCCTCGTGCATCTGTGGCTCAAGGGGATATACCATAATACCCCCTCTCTCTCTCTCCCTTTTTTAATCTGTAATGTGTCTACAGTATAAAATACTTACATGTACATATGACATGTACACGCACAATATGCAACACCTTGCAAGCATAGACAACAATAAACACACATACACAACATTCAAGTACACACACGAACACACACACACACGGTGGCCGAGCGCGCTTAGTACAGTGTATTGGTAGCCCTAGTTCCGGTGTCGGGGGTTCGATTCCACGCGCCGGCAGGGGAAGTTCTCTCAAAAACTTTCCCTGGCCGTGAATGCAAGGTCTGGACGGACCGTCTCGGGGGGACTACAATGTCTCCTGCCCACGTCCTACCCCCTCGGGAGTATGTAGGCGCTCTCGTTACCAGCCAGGATCAGTATGTTGATCCCTTAGGATAAGATCTAGGTTAAGTCTGTGTATTTTCAGCCCCATTGGCTGCCGGCTTGCAACAAACCGATTATTATTATTATTAATATTATTATTATTACACACACACACAGAGCCCGCTACCTTCACGGCCGCACCTTTGACTAATAAAATCCTTCTTAGCTTTAATGGCTGGGAGGCCGTCCAGATTATATGTTATGTAAGGTGTGCCTGAGAGAGAGAGAGAGAGAGAGAGAGAGAGAGAGAGAGAGAGAGAGAGAGAGAGAGAGAGAGAGAGAGAGAGAGAGAGAGAGAGAGAGAGAGAGAGAGAGAGAGAGAGAGAGAGAGAGAGAGAGAGAGAGAGAGAGAGAATTTTTTTTTTTATAAATGTTAACCATACACCAAGGGACATATTGTAAAGGCAATCAATATTCCTAGGTACTAATCCTGTTGATTATATATATATATATATATATATATATATATATATATATATAATTATATATATATTCAAGTATTGCTCACAAATACACGTGAGCTAATAAATATTTATATACTCTTGGCCGGGATCGAAGCTCCGATATTCAGAACGAGTGTCCAAGCTTTTAATCCAATATATCAGCCAGAGAAGCAGAAATCATTTCATGGGAAATCAAAGAGATCCTGCCGAAGAGGCCCCCAATCGGCAATGCCAATGTGCCACAAGTGCCAACGTCTGGGAGGATCGGGTGGCCGTACTGGAGAGATAGGACAGGTGACAGAGATTTTTCGGAGGAGCCCAAAGGAGAGAAAAGATCAACAGTATAAGTGGAATGTTGAAATAACTTAGAAAAGTTGACAGAATTAATATAAACACATTATGAGGAAGAGCACTTTATTAACCTGAAGAAGCTGTCTGCAAAACGTTGTCAATAAACTGCTCCTCCTCATAACGTGTTTATATTCAGTATAAGTGGAAGGGTTAGAAGTTGGAAACAAGTAAAGAATGTTAGGCCGATCTCCAAAGCGATCTGGAATACGGGTGGGTTGCTGGACCACCTGCTTTAGGTCATTTAGGATAGAAAAGATGTAGGCTTGTTCACCAAGTTGGTCAGTGGAATGAGAGGAGAGCCATTGGCGTTGGTGAACGTTGAAATCTCCTAAGATGAAGATTTCTGCAAAAGGAGAGATGGATAGGATGTGTTCCACTTGAGGGTTTAGATAGTTAAAAAATTTGGGAAAGTCAGTAGAGTTAGAAGAAAGATAGACAGCACAGAAATATTTAGTATGAGAGTGACAGGATAGTTTGAGCCATAAAGTTGATAATTCAGAGGAGTCGAAGTCGGAAACACGAGAGCAAGTGTTGTGTACGTATGCACAACATCCGCCTTTGGTTTTGAAACTAAGATAGAGATAGTAGGTGGGTACAAAGAAGGGTTTGCTGTCATAAGTTCCAGCCAGCTGAGTTTCGGTGAGAAAGAGAAGATCAGGTTTGGCAAAGGAAAGGTTATGTTCGACAGAGTAGAAGTTATAATACCTAAATTTACATTCAACATCACAGAGAACAGACACTGGAAAAAATGGCCAACCAGGCTTTGTTCTTCTGGAAACTATCATTCACAGAGTAGATCCACATGCCCTGAGATCCAATCCACAACAGCTAAAAGATCGACCTCTGATCTCCTTTACATTTGTCTGTTGCCCCGGAATATCCAGGACGACCTGGATTAAGCTAATACTATTAGCACACTGGTTAATAGCAGCTCACCAACAAGCTCATTTTAAACAGCTAGCTCTTTACTTCATACGAGACTGCCAGGGTTGTTTCATTTGGACTGGCACCAATACATTGTGTACCACTGGCAAACAAATGTCTTCGTCTGAAACTGGCACCTACAAAATTAATGGTTACGTGTACCATGGGCTGCGGTGCTTCGTGTACCATCGGCACAACTCTAGTAATATCTAGGAATGGTAATTACGCTTTGTGTACTACTGGCTAATTAACCCCTTCAGCACGACGACATATTTTCCCTTTTCATTCTGGCTAAAAGTAGTTTCAGAAAGATCTATGATATATACAGGGTTTATTGAGATTGTAATTTCGCCTTTGAGTCCCAGAGGTATTATTTAAGAAAATCATCTAATGGTAACTAGAATATGATGATAATTACGTCATCGTGTTGAAGGGGTTAACAAGGGCCACCATAACTCTACGAGCACCTGTCATTAACCTGCCACACCTGCAAAGTCTGAGCCAGCACAACCAGACTCAACCAAACCCAAGCCAACGATACCAGTGCCAGCAGTACACCAGGAGACCTTAACCCTATCTGGTGTGAGGCGGGTCTTTGTGGATCCTCCCTGTTTCCATCCATTAGTTAGGAGTTTTTAAGATGGTTCATGAAATTTGCTTGCCGATTATAGCCGGGGGTTACTATATTTAAATTAATTAATTTGTTTATTATTTAGTGTAGGAGGCAAACTAACGATACATTGCTCAACAATGGCCAAAACCATTAAAACCCTCAATAAGAGTTAAAGACAACCGTAATTAACCCCAAAAGGTCACACTTCACCATGTTAGGCTAACTCCACCATCGTCGAACCTAGGTGACGACTAAACTAGGTTGCCCAACACATCTCCGTCAGCACATAGGCATAGGAGCAAATTGTGGCCATTACTTGTTATGCTTCTCAAGACTTGGGGTTAATCTGGCGAATCCTTACCAGACTGCGTCGCAATTATATATTTCTGAAAATTATATATATATATATATATATACAGTATACTGTATATATATATATATATATATATATATATATATATATATATATATATATATATATATATATATATATATATATATAATTCAGCGTGAGTTCCCTTATTAGTTCACATTCACGTGTTTTAGTAATAGTATTTATAATGCTAATCATTATGATGATAAGGACGTACGGCGGAAGAAAATCAATACAATACGGCGACAATGATGAACTATACGACGACGTGATACAATATTTGTTCTGTAAAGAGTGTGTGTAATTTCCAACTCTACATTGTCAGGGGTCCGTCTTCAGGTAGCCAATCAGGGCTTGCTTACACTTGGCTGGCCAATCATAGGACACTTGACTTGGTTTGGGGTCAACACACACACGCACACACATATACAGTATATATATATATACACACACACACACATATACACACACATGAAAACTGAGGACATACATAGAGCACACATGTTATAATACATGCATCATACAAACACACTAAAGTAAAAATACAAACATGTAGGTACACATCCATAGTCCATACACATGCAAACATATCATAAACATACACACACAAACACAAAATCATATTGATACACATACATGCATAATTCCAGGCAAATAATTACATACATTTAATGTCCTAAAAAAAATACAAGGCGTCGAGCCAGATAATTCTAACCCCTCCTATACCGGTAATGTCTTTTTAATTCGATTCTAGCTATATCTAGACGATTCTAGCTATATCTAGACGATTTTGTGCAGTTAAAGAAGGATCTGTGGTAGTAAAGAAGGGGTTTGTGAGATAGTTCAAAGCCTGTTAATGGTTGGTAGTCCTTTTTTTAACTGAATAAAATCGTCTAATAATAGCAAAAATAACAAAAAGGACGGCACCAGTACTGTAAGGGTTAACGTGGAATGTTGTAGGTGTTGTAATGTGGACTTAACCGGGAGGGTGTGATTCTCTCTATCTATCTCTATCTCTCTCTCTCTCTCTCTCTTTTCTACACCATGTATATCCCCCCTCCCTCCACCTCTCTCTCTCTCTCCTTTCTACTCCATTTATATCCCCCCTCCCTCCACCTTCTCTCTCTTTCTCACTCTCTCTCTCTTTTCTACACCATGTATATCCCTCTCCCTCCACCTCTCTCTCTCTCTCTCTCTCTCTCTCTCACTCTCTCTCCTTTCCACTCCATTTATATCCCCCATCCCTCCACCTTCTCTCTCTTTCTCACTCTCTCTCTTTTCTACACCATGTATATCCCTCTCCCTCCACCTCTCTCTCTCTCTCTCCTTTCTACTCCATTTATATCCCCCCTCCCTCCACCTTCTCTCTCTTTCTCACTCTCTCTCTCTCCTTGCTACTTCAATTGCATCCCACCCCCCCTTCTCTCTCTCTCTCTCCCACACACACCTAATGACTGTCACCCAGCTTACTACCTGTGATAAGCAGAGATAAAGCGTGATAGGAGGAGGTGAGGATTTGTCGCAGCAACCAGTCACTCAGATAAGCACCGCAGCATACCTACCTAATTCTGGATTCTACAAGTTATGTGTTTTAAGGGGGCCCACCTCTTTTTTTGTATCTCTCTCTTTCTCCCTCTATCTCTGGGTTGTATCCATTCAGACCCATTCAGCCTACTGTTTTAAAACGTTTATTCCCATCCAGGTGTTTTGGCCACGAGCCAGCATATTAAACAAACAAAAATAAAAAAATTGACAGCAGGCTAAATGTGTAAATTTGTCATTAGAAAAATTTCTCCGGCGAAGCCGGATTTCTCCATACAATGCTAGCTCGCTATCGCTCGCCAGGAAGAAATCGACATCTGGATAGGGATATACGTCATAAAACAGTAAGCTGAATAGGGCCGAATGGATACAAGCCAGAGAAAGAGAAAAAATGAGAGAAAAAAGGTCACTCCCCTTAACCTTTTCGTACTTCCGTTGTATTTTGGCTATCGTTAGTCGATTGTATTCAGTTTAGGAAGAACGTTTGGAAGTCAGAGGGTTTACTGAGATAGATCCTTCTTAAACTGCGTGAAATTGTATAATAATAGTAAGATTATAATGGATAATCGCGTCCTCGTATCTTGAAGGAGTTAGCCTCAGATTAAAGCTTTTCAATAGACTGTAACCATTGCGAAGCCCTGATATTCGCATTGTATATATATATGGAGAGAGAGAGAGAGAGAGAGAGAGAGAGAGAGAGAGAGAGAGAGAGAGAGAGAGAGAGAGAGAGAGAGAGAGAGAGAGAGAGAGAGAGAGAGAGAGAGAGAGAGAGAGAGAGAGAGTGAGTGTGTGTGTGTGTGTGTGTGTGTGTGTGTGTGTGGGGGGGGGGGGGGGGGAGCCTGATGATGTCGTTCCTATAGGCTGCCCACATATAATTTAGCCCAGTGTTAAGATCCTCCCTCACGACACCAGTCCCTCTTACATTCCTTAAATATCACTAGGGCCTATAACGATACACAAGGAGAAATATAGAATGCAGCATTACATATATAACAACGTAGCATGATGTAGAATAACAGAATGCAGCATTACATACAGTATATACCAACGTAGCATGACGTAGAATAACAGAATGCAGCATTACATACAGTATATACCAAACGTAAGCCATGACGTAGAATAACAGAATGCAGCATTACATACAGTATATACCAACGTAGCATGACGTAGAATAACAGAATGCAGCATTACATACAGTATATACCAACGTAGCATGATGTAGAATAACAGAATGCAGCATTACATACAGTCTTATATCCACACGTATCATGAATGTAGAAATAACCATAATGCAGCATTGACAACATACAGTATATACCCAACGTAGCATGATGTAGAATCACATAAGTGCAGCATTACATACAGTATATACCAACGTAATATGATGTAGAATAACAGAATGCAGCATTACATACAGTATATACCAACGTAGCATGATGTAGAATAACAGAATGCAGCATTACATACAGTATATACCAACGTAATATTATGTAGAATAGCAGAATGCAGCATTACATACAGTATATACCAACGTAGCATGATGTAGAATAACAGAATGCAGCATTACATACAGTATATACCAACGTAGCATGATGCAGAATAACAGAATGCAGCATTACATACAGTATATATAAATACCAACGTAGCATGATGTAGAATAACAGAATGCAGCATTACATACAGTATATACCAACGTAGCATGATGTAGAATAACAGAATGCAGCATTACATACAGTATATACCAACGTAGCATGATGTAGAATAACAGACTGCAGCATTACATACAGTATATACCAACGTAGCATGATGTGAAAGAATAACCGAAATGCAGCATTACATACAGTATATACCAACGTAGCATGATGTAGAATAACAGACTGCAGCATTACATACAGTATATACCAACGTAGCATGATGTAGAATAACAGAATGCAGCATTACATACAGTATATACCAACGTAATATGATGTAGAATAGCATACTATTGAACACGAATGCGTGACGTCACAGCCCTTGCCCTTGGAGGTTAAGGGGAGATATTCAATTAATGTTTTTTTCTTTTTTCTTCCTCTTTTTGTTTTTTTTTTTTCTTTCGGAGACCACCCCCCCCCCCCCCCCAACCCCCCCCCCCCACCCCCCCCCCCCCCCCCCCCACCCCTCAACTCCACCCCCCCCACCCCCCCCCCCCTTTCTCCCTCAGATCTTTAGCCTTTAAGAGGGCCCCCAAAATCTTTAGGGGCAGGCCCCCAATATTTATGAGATTTTAGGACGCTTCACGATTAGTTTTACGACTTTAAGAGAGTTTGCTCCATTTTTGTCAATGTTAAGACCTTTTGTGACATTTAGGTGTCGATTTTTTCATAGACAGCGATAGCGAGCCTGTAATTAAGGAGGAACAGGCCTTCGGTCGAGACATGTAAACATGTAAAAAAAATCTCGAAGGGGGGTCTTGGGAGAATTTTTAGAAGCTTTATAATTAGATAAATATCTAGAATTCGAAAATGGATATTAATCGTGATCGTGTACTCAACCTTTAACTGTTTTGGTGGTGTAATGGTTTTAGTAATGCTTATGTCTCTGAGGTAGTGGTGTCCCGCGATTTCGAATCCTGGTGAGGATTATAGGTTTTGTTTTATATTTTGTTATTAATTTTTTTTTTATTATAATTAGGTTTTAAATTCCTAAGTGCAAAAATTAGGGTTTGTAATGGAGGTCCAATGTTAAGAACGGGGTACCCCGTTCCTTAATTACTTATGAAATCTTAGTATTAATAGGATGCAGAGACATTGTAGTTTCTATTTATCCATTAACTATAGATAAATCAGTCGCTATGGGATTCAATATACCGTCAGCTAAAATAAAATCGACTATAGTAAGATCCATAACATAGGTGGGCCAGACCTCAATGCTGCTCATCACCCCGGCCTAGGATATGGAGTTATGGACTATCTCAACAAGAGACCAATACCAATTTAGAAGGACCAAGTTGCAGATCTTCAAAATACAGGTGCTGTCTACCATGCTATACGGAGTGGTTTGGAGAGACTGAGTGGTTTGGAGAGACGCAAACCACTACTCTCTACTGTAAACTCTCTGAAACTTATTTGAGTTATTAGCTCCATAGTTGCTGAGCGCCACGTTCAGCTATATGGGCACATGTCCTGCCTCTCTGAATTTCACCCTGTTCAAGTGGTGGTTTTGGTGGGTGACAACGCCGAGCGAAAGCGACCTCTGGGAAGACCACGTATATATCTCATGGCTGAAAAATGTCGAAAAATGACGAGTCGCAATCTGGGAACCTTGAGCGAAAGGACTGCAGGGAGTGGATTCGGAGGGTGAGTGCAGCAATGTGCTCTCACGGTGTACACCCCTATTAAATAGTTGAAGAATAGGAGAGTGAGGGACAGGGATTTCATTCGGTGTTCACCAAAAGTTAAAGGGATCAGGTACCATATGAAGGGACTGACCAAGCCTCTTCAAAATCCATTCATTCGTTCTCGAGATAGTTTTCGGGCAGACAGACAGATACAAACACGGACAGGAGTGAAAACAGTACCTTGCGCTTCACGCATACGGAGATAAGAAAAATATTATCACATATACAGTATATATCATGAACCTTGGAATATATGCCTGGAGTTTGAATTAATGAGCTCACAAGTAAAACACAAAGTATCTCACAATTTCAAATAAAGCCTCATATTTATAGTGCAATAGAGTCAAGGGTCTGTGTGTGCTTGAGAGAGAGAGAGAGAGTGTCTGCTATTCGACTAACGGGATGTACAGTATTTCACTGCGTTAGCGAATATCACTTATTGCATGACATAAACCCAATAATCCTCGCTAGCTCGTGCTCTCACAATAATACACTCACAAACACATTTTCACACACACACACACACACAGCCCGTAGCCTAGTGGTAGAGCTCTCGTCTCACACACGAGGGGCCGGGGGTTCAATCCCCGGCCGGGCGGAGACAAATTGGGCTTGTCTCCTTTCATGTGTTAGCCTCAGTTCAACCTAGAGCTGTAAATAGTACCGCTGGAAATAAGTGGAGGACGGACCGTTGGTGAACGTCCCCTCTGGTGTTGGCAAAAACGGTACAAAGCGAGATGGCTGGTATCATATGGTTCACACTAAGCTGATGGCTACCTAAGCCTTCGGGCGAGACGGTAACCGTCTATAGTGAGAATGGTACCATACCGATCCACCCTAAGCATAAACAATTCCAGTTTCCGATGTCCGCCAATTGGCTAAAAAATACAGACTATACACACACATCCACAGCCATGTCCAACGATTACCTATAAACACCTACACATATAGGAGGCGGGAAATAACGAGCATGCTCACTCCCGCAATACAACTAGAGTAAGTACACACACACACACACACACACCGATGCAGATATTTCACGAATATGTACAGTACCATTCAGGGAGGCAAATTTTCAGCATAAACTCCAACAAGCTGCTACTGACTTATGTAGTTACTCATTCACAAAGATTATCAACTAGAACTAACATCTGCACAACAATATAAACAATGTGGTGTATTTAATTAAATCAAACGAATGGTAACAATTTTCACTCTGACCCATTTATTTTTATAGATTTAAGCTAAACTTTCTTGGCTAAAGTTTGTGTATGTGGGTTCCCAGCGATATATTCATATGGCTAAAAATGTATTTGTAAAAGTAGGTTTGTAACAAGTGAAACAGTTAGTGGGTATTCACTTACAAATAGTAGTGTCTTCCCAGTCATCACACATGTTACCTTGTCCTGAACAGATTACCTTGCAAAATGGACTACATGGAATATATTCAACCATGGCGCCATTGTGAGAGCCGGCGACTGCAGGTTTTTTATTTGTTTATTTTATTTTTCCTATGTGTAATCAATCTTGTATGGGTATCAATCAACCATTCTACCGGTTAACATTATATCTAAAGATTGAATACATTGATTGATGCGAAACATCGTTAGTACATTCATTTCGTACCATCCTATAATTTAAAAAATGTTGTACTAAAACTAACTCTGGAGAAAAACACCAAAGTAACTAACGTACACCACACAATTCTCAGGCCAAAAGGGCCTCACATCACAATGGCAGTGGACCTAATACTCTTCTGAGCTGAATACATTGGTTGTACAGACTACATTCACATCCACAAACATTCCAACAGTACACTAATATTCCACATGCACCCCAACACACTATACACACCATAGGGGACACCCGGTAACTATACTCTGTTTCATTTCATCTGACGATAAATTGAATCCTTGAGCAGCTAATTTCTTGATACTTAACCCCTTCTGTACCGGCTATGTCTTTTAACTTTATTCTGGCTACTATTAGACAATTTTATTCAATTAAAAAAAGGGCTTCCAGCAACTAACAGGCTTCGAACTATCTCACTTAACCTTTTTACTACAGCAGATCCTTCTTAACCCTTAACTGGCGGGGCCCGCCTTAATTCGGGCTCCAATTTGCAGCAAGTTAGGAGCATTATTAAGGCTTTTAAAGGGTTAAAATAGTGCAAATGGCCGGGAGCGCAGCAGGCCACACGTCCGACACCCAGGGCTTACCGCCGCCCACTGACTCACGCTTCCCCCTCTGTTTCTCGAGAGGCCGTCAGTGTTGCCAGTAAGTGAGCGTAGCCGAGGAAAAAATATGCCGATATACGCTAAACTCCCGATGTTAGTGGTACCACTGCGTGAGAACGACGAGTGCTACGTAGCTCGTTCTGGTCTCATTTTGAAGCTTTTAGCGCCTAGTTGTTTGCTGAATAAATTTCTTTTCATGCAGATACTTGATTGATCATTCAGGAGGGCCTGAATATGCCCAAAATAGCCCAAAACCCCCCGCTAGACAAGGGTTAAACTGCACAACGTTGTCTATAAATATAGCTAAAAAACATTTAAAAGACGTTGCCGGTACAGAAGGGGTTAATGGAAAAATATGAAACTACTATATCTCTGCAACATAGTAAGACCAAGTTTATATAATTAACACCATATTTCATAACAATATCATCATAATAACTGAGAAATCTTGATGGGAACTTAGCAATTTACCATCAGTTGGAGGTCGGAATATCCGAACCCACAGCAAGCTACCCCGCAAAAAGAAGTTGACTGATGCCGTAGGTAGCGAAGATGCTCAGAAAATATCATCCATTATTTTTATACTTTTATATTTTACACTATAATACACAAATCCGAACAAATACATGGCGAGTGTACACAGATAGTCTCACTTTATATATATACGGCAGGCTGGGAAATTAGGTATAGCCCGGCAGCCCGGACGCATATTTCCGAAGTCGAGACTAGTATATATCATAGGGGAAATTAGGACCAATCAGAGGCCGCAGTGGCAGTGACGTCACCCACAAGGGGAGGAGCCAGTCTGTCTGTCACTCTCTCTCTCTCTCTCTCTCTGGTGAGAGCCTGCCTGCCCCCTCTCTTTGGTTTCTCTCTCTCTCTCTGGTAAATAGAAGGAAGTAAGTCACCTAGTATAACCGTTATTTCAAATATTAACTACATTGTAAAAAGGATTACATTTTTTTTTTATGATTGTGGCTATGGTTATGGTTATGAGTAAATACGAGTAGCCTACCGTATTACGCGTATTGCACAACCATGGAACAGAAATTCCTTG
>CM064504.1:25693155-25764006 GCA_032716605.1 Paralithodes platypus | reverse complement strand
ACGCTCTGATAACGGCCTCCTCCTGGAGTTATGCTGTTCAAATTCTGGTCACCAGCACCTCAGGAAAGATATAAGAGCGACTGGAAAGAGTACAATCTAGGGCTACAAAAGCTTATTCCATCGCTTAAATGACTGAGCTATTAGGACCGGTAGAGAGCTCTTGATATCTTCCCGTTGGAGACACTGAGACTACGAGGTCAGCTCATTGAAGTTCTTAAAATACTGAACAGGTTTGACAATGTTGATTATAGCAAAATGTTTAGCCTCAATAAGAATACAACACGCAACCATGGCTGGAAATTAGAATTGAAAAGGTTCATCATTAGTATTTGTGGAAACTTTTCACATATACGATCTGTTCTACCTGGAACAAACTTCCCTCCGAAGTTGTAAACAGCTCTTCAAGAAGAGAGTAGATAGTATTTTGCACACTCTGTAAAGAGTGTAGCGCACTAAACAGTCTCTCTCCTTCCACTTCGAGTATCTACTCGGAATGGACCGCAAGATATCTGAGATACTAACTATTCCTTGTAACTCATTGTTACTCACTCTCGCACACTCTCTCATTCTAACTCGCTCTCTTTCTCTCATTTTCCTTCTCTCTCTCTCTCTCTCTCTCTCCGGTGTATTGACTATATTGGCTGGAGGGGGTGGTCAGGGATATCACAGTAAGCGGATTGGGGCTCCTCTCAGGGACATATTTAGGGATACCCTTTTGACATAATGGCTCGCTTTCCAATACAGGATATTTTAGGATCTCTCTTTCTCTCTCTCTCTCTCTCTCTCTCTCTCTCTCTCTCTCTCTCTCTCTCTCTCTCTCTCTCTCTCAATAATAATAATACATACAAAATAAAATACATAACATACTGTATATAAAATTCAATAATAATGTAAAAGTAGCACAATAATGCCCTCAAACGGTGGATGATCTAGTATATCAATAATTCACACGATGGGTTGACATTGGTGCGTTCAGTGGCCCTTGAAGCTAAATAATAAACTGGGGCTAGATACTGCAAAAAAAAAAAAAATAAATAAAAAAAAAAAAAAAAAAATCTGTGTATGAAGGAGATAAAAGGCAGGTTGCCTTTAACTAGTGTCTCCCCAAAGCATAAAGAGTGACAAACCCAAATTCAGGACGTTAGGGTCAAAATGCCTGGACACGCGAAGTTTAAAGCAGTCTAAGTCATAGGATGAAGGAAAGATTGATTGAGGGAGAGAGTTCCAGAGTTCCCTTGTTGAGTAGAAGACAGAAACTTTGCTAATTCTTGGGTTTGGAGAGCTGAACAGAATAGGAGTGGGACTGTGTTGACAAGCGGGTGCTTCGCACTCGCCGCAAGGGAGGGAGTATGCATTGAGAGAGCTCTGAAAAACACTAATTGTTGTAAGGGCGATAGAAGAGTGAAAGAGATGCAACATTGCGGTGTGTAGAAAGAGATTGTAGGGACTAGTAAGAGGTAGTGAGTTGATGAGGCTAAATGCTTTTGACTACTCTTTCGAGAAGTGCGGTATGGATGGAACCTCCCCACAAATGCGAACAATACTCAATACATGGGCGCACTGTGTCCCGATACAGAGCAAGAAGCTGTGCGGGGATGAAGAACCCACAGAGACGATTCAGCAAACCTAACTTTTGGGAAGGTGTTTTTAGCAAGAGTGGTAATATGATTTTTCAAAGAAAAGTCAGATGAAAAAGATACACCTAGAATAATGAGAGAAGATGAAGGGTTGATTTGTGTATTATTGAAGAGTAATTGATTTTCTTGAGGAAGATTGAGACGGGTAGATAGAGGGAGAAATTGGGTCATGAGGACGTTGAAAGTAACAAGATTTTGTCAGCCCCAATCAGAAATAATTGTAAGATCGAAAGATAGACGTGCCATTGCCCTGTTTTGTGAGTTATTACATGCTGGGTTTTTTTGTGAAAAACTAGTTCAATAGTGTAAGGTAGAATCTTGACATGAGCATATGAGTGGATAGGACTAGAGGTGCAGTTGAGATCATTAATGAGATTTGGAGACAGGACAGAACCCTGAGGAATACCGGAGTTGAGAGGTTGAGGAAGTGAGCGATGGCCGTCCACAATTGCAGTTATGGAGGGGTCAGAAAGGAAATTAGAGACAAAGGCACAAAGAGGGACAAAAACCGAAGTAGGGTAGTTTGGGAATTTGATATTTGTGCCAGACTCTATCGAAGGCTTTTGATATGTCTAGCGCAATAGAAATATGGTGCCTTAACTCCCTATGACGGTCATATTGTAAATGCAGTTATTTTAGCAACATTTACTCCAAAGCAAGTCATAACTATGTATTATATCATACATTAGTCTAACTTCCTTATTATGAGGAAGGTAAGACGTCGTGCACAAGGAATCTGGTGGTAATTCATTGGTTTGTTATGCCGCTCACTTCACCCCTTCTCCTTATGTTTAGCCCCACTAGTTTTGAGATTATAAGACGTTCGGCCCATAGTTTGGCGATTTTAACACCTTTCGCCCCATTTCGTTGTAAATTTTAAGACCTTTCGTGCCATTTAGGTGTCTATTATTTCCCGGCAAGCGATAGCGAGCCTGCAATTTTAAGAGGAACCGGCCTTTGGGCGGGACATTTTTCTACCGAAAAAAGTACAAATTTATCTTGAAGAGGGGTCTAGGGGGTGTTTTTCTAAGCTTGATGGAGGTCTAGGGAGGAAACTAAAAAAAAAAATATGAATAAATTAATTAATAGACCAAAGAAAAGGCCAGTCTCTCCTTAACTTATGGCATACTTAAGAGTATCCGAACCTTGGTTCAAAGGTTCAAATTCGTGTAACCTCTTCTATGGTCACGAGTGTATCTTTACGTGTTCTAGTAGGCGCCAGATACGGTCTAGAATATCGGAGTAAAAGGATTTGGTCCCCAGAATCAATTCCACATCACGCTTTTAAAATGTTTTCTGTAGGTTACGTCTTGCATATATATATACACCGGTGTATATATATATATATATATCGGTGTGTATATATATATATATATATATATATATATATATATATATATATATATATATATATATATATATATATATATATATCATTTCTTTTTCTATGAAGGATTAAGAAACAAAAGTGATTAAGTTAGGATAGATTTGCCTCAGAATTTGTACAGAGACTAGGAACAGGAGGTGAAACAAAATACAGTGGGAGAGGGTACGTATAGGCTAAGCGGTTTTCGTCCCCCTTCAATGACATTTAGATTGCATACGATTTTCTTTTTAAATGTTCTACCGGTATAATATTTCCAGCGTATGTATTTCCTGTAGAAGTTTCCCCGCTCTTGCTCTCGCTTTCGCTCGCTCTCGCTCTAGGAATCTGGATTTTTGTTTTCAATTCTGGTCTCCACCCCTCCGGCAAAACCGATTCGAGTCCAAATTATGGCTAGAAATATTATGTTATCGATTTGGACAATTAGCTACGTCTCTATTTTCGTTGATAATGCGTGGATTACATGTTCATCTCATTGAAGTCTTTGAATTGTTATATGGTTTTGACAACGTGGAACATAACAATAGATTTACCCTCAATTGAAATACAACACGTAATCATAGCTAGAGGCTGGAACTGAAGATAATTAGCAATAATATATACCGGTATCTAAAATAATAATGTGTAAATAATAATAAGAACTGAAGATATTTAGCACAAGTATTATGTAAGAAATATGTCACATACAAGACCAGAACTACCTGGAACAAACATCCCTCAATAGTACACTGCGCAATCCCACTTGTTTCACTATAAGGGGAGGTACGATTTTTTTTTCTGGACCCCCTTCTCCCGCATGCTTAGTCCCATTATTTATGAGATTTTAAGACGGTCATCCCATTAGTTTGGCGATTTCAAGAATTTTCGCCCAATTTCTTTGTTAATATTTAGACCTTTCGTGCCATTTAGGTGTCAATTTATTCTTGGCGAGCGATAGCGAGCATGTAATTTAGTAGGGGACATGTTTCTACCGAAAAATACTAATTTATCTTGAAATTGGGATTTGGAGGGTGCTTTATTAAGTTTTATAGAAGTCTAGGGAGCAAACTAGAAGAAAATATATATGAAAATATAAACAGAGAATAGGATAACGTCCCCTTAAGTATCGCCTTGGAACAGACCACCAGTGTTGTAATACTAACTACTCCTTGTAACTCACTGTAATGCCGGTATCTGCTCAACAGGTGGCGTTGTGTGTGTGTAAGTGTGAGAGTCCGAGTGTAGGGAGTGAGACAGGGAAGCACGGGAACGAGGTGGCTTCAGAGATGGGGTCGTTTTGGGCCATGAGTGAGCACCGTGCCTCATGTGAAGGCAAGATGGCAGGTGCTCGTTGTACTCTACGTGCTTCGCATGTCTCACTCCCTAGACTGGAACAAGACCTCACGGGCTTCACTGTTCATTGTAAAGCGGTGAATGTTAACCCTTTCACGCATTTATGACGCAGAGGTTGCCAGATTAGCAATAAGAAATAGAGTTCTCTCTCTCTTATAATAACCTCTCCAAAATTAGTTTTCTGCCCACAGCTAACTCAAAGACAACTGCAGAGGTTGAAGTAACTAAACTAAAGGTTTCTAAATACCCCTGATGGTAACAAAGGCTTTAATGTATCCCCAATAGGCTCAAAATCGCGTCATATGTCGGAGAGGATTAAGGCTCTCAGCCTATGCCCGAGAGGAAGTAAGTTGGAATATATAGAAAAAAAAAAAAAAAAAAAAAATCACACGAACGCTTTTTAACTAAACATTTATACTTAACCCTCATATGGCAGATTATTAGGTAAACATTTAAAATATATTGGTTGGCTAAATTCATCCATCATCAGTCTAGTTTCCGATACCAGTGCAAAATAGGCCAGAAATGTTGCCAGAAAATGTTTGATCATCGAATGTGGACTGTAAAAGCTCTCGTGTGATACCGGCTTAACGCTCCCTTCGTGTAGAGGTTTTCTGCTTTACTTCACTCATCTCTCTTTTCCGTTCGTCTCATTTCTATTTCGCTCATCTCGTTTTCTTGCATCTATATCTTCTTGAATGTATGTATCTATATTTCGATATCCTTCATGTATCTATATTTTCGTGAATTGATCTATATTTGCCTTCATTGATCTGTCTGTAATTTTATTATGTTTTCATTTTCACCCATATAGTTTTCTCTTTCATTCATCTACGGTTTCTTTCCTTCATCTATTTGTTCTGTCATTCATATAATTTAGTTTTTCCATTTATCTAATTTCTCCTATTCATCTTTTCTTAGTTTAATGTATTCTTCTCCATCGTCCATCTATTCCTCCTCCTTCTTCGTCCTTCTCTCTCCCCTTCTTCGCTCGCATCTTAATACTTCTTTGTTTACTTATTTTGTCCCTCATTTACCATTTTCTTTATCACTTCGCTTGTTTATCAAATGTATCTAATCCTTTACATTTATTTACACGTCTCTTTTACTCCTGTACATTTCTCTATTGTGTTGATCCAATATATACCCTTTGTTCACAATATTTAATGTGCCCATCTAAGCCTAGGAACTTCAGGACTCAATAACCCCCTATATTAAAAGAGAAAATAAAAGGGATAGAAGTCTTTTTGTTACTTTATTATCATTTTTGCTTTACTCCGATACAGGGGGGGGGTTACCGTTTTTTATTTTATCTTTTTCTCCTTTTCTCTCTTTCCCTGGCTTGTGTCCATTCGGCCCCATTCAGCCAACTGTTTTAAGACGTTTATCCCCATGCATGTGTCGATTTCTTCCTGGCGAGCGATAGCGAGCCAGCATTGTATGGAGAAATCCGGCTTCGCCGGAGACATTTTTCTATCGAAAAATGTACAAATTTAGCTTGCTGTCAAAACAAAAATATATATATGCTGGCTTGCTACCGCTCGCCAGGAAAATATGGACACCTGGATGGGGTTAAAAGTCTTAAAACAGTAGGTTGATGGATACAAGCAAAAGAGAAAGGGGGAGAAAGAGAAAAAAAGCGAGGTGGGCCCCCTTAATAGTACTGAGATAGTGATAGATTAACATA
The DNA here is from genome assembly GCA_032716605.1 of Paralithodes platypus. NCBI lineage: Eukaryota > Metazoa > Arthropoda > Malacostraca > Decapoda > Lithodidae > Paralithodes > Paralithodes platypus. Next base: position 25,757,966 of record CM064504.1, on the reverse strand, counting down.
GATGGGGAGTGTCCATAGTTAGATCAGTACAAAATGTATTTAACAAGAATGTACTGTCGCGTCATTAATGGCGTCTACACATTTTCGAAACTATATTCGAGTGAACTGAATCAACTTGTTTATCATTTACCTGATATTTGCATTTCGGTGGTTCGTTTATTCAGTTCGAGGGTTCAACATGCATTCGAATTTATTACCGCTACTGTACATATTGAACATGGAAGACAAAATAAGAATATAAAATACATGATCCTTGGTCTCAGAATTATCAGCGTCAATATGCTAGGAAGATGTTTGAATTCATTAGCATATATTGTCAGTCCTATCAATCACACTTCATTAACTAGTCGCAATAATAGTTAAACAAAAACAAAACAATTTAATCATATGAATTGTTTTCATAAAGAATCTAGTTTTATTATTATCATTGTTATTTATTGTTTTATTTGTGTTTTTTATTTATTTTTTTATTTTATTTTTATTGCGCGTTCGTTTGCGACAACATCTGCTTGGCTATAAAACCTACACAACCCCCTTGCATAATTCCCTGAACAATGCCACTAATTGTTAATTGGAAAAATAATAGAATCGTTGAAGGAATATTTTGGCTCCTAATAGAAGTGCATTCGATTCTGGAGGCGCGTGCTATTCTCTCTCATATATATATATATATATATATATATATATATATATATATATATATATATATATATATATATATATATATATATATACATTTGCGTCTGCATGTTAACCATATGCCCATTGACGTGTATATATAATTGTATCCATCTCCCCCCTCACCTCTCCCTATCTACTTTCTGCTTGCACTTTAATTCTCCCCCTCTCTCCCTTCCTTCCTCTCTCCCTCTCTCTCCATGTCTAAAATGCCTAAGTCTCAGTCTCTCTCACTCTCTCTCTCTCTCATCACACAAAAACCTCCTAATCCCCCTAGCCGTTCCAAATATAGGCCACCCAACCCCCAAAAGCCATAAGTTAAAGGTGAGTATTATCGATTCACTCATCCACTATCGACTCATGACAGGCTGGACGTTTTCATTCATTTATAATAGTTTTTCATTCCTTTTTATCATGTTCGATAAATTTACTTAGTTGCCCCCTAATCTCAACAAATGCCCTTCCCATAAATCCGCCTTAAAGTTAAATATATAATATTTTTGGCATACAAATATGCCAGCGAAGACAGATTTCCCCTAATTTGCAGACTTGATATATCTCGCCCAGAAAACAAAAACATAGCCTATATATATAACTGAATGCGGTGTAAAAGCTTATGATCGGTAAAATAATGGTGAAAAGTCGTCAAACTAAAGGGGTGAAAAAAAAGGGGAGCTCCAAGAATACCAAGGACGGAACAAATATAGGAAGGCTAGCTTTAAATGGGAACACGAGAGAGGCAGCTTAACCCCTTCACTGTTAAGACCCATTTACCCCATCGGCTACCAGTAGACAATATCATTAATAATAATAATAATAATAATAATAATAATAATAATAATAATAATAAAATAAAAACAAATAAAATAATAATAAAATAATAATAATAATTATAATAACAATAAATAATAATAATAATAATAATAATAAAATAAAAACAAATAAAATAATAATAAAAATAATAATAAAAATAATAATAATAATTATAATAACAATAAATAATAATATTAATAATAATACTAACTCGGGTCTTTTATTATGTACCATTCCTCTCTACCCTCCGCTCCGAGATTCAATACCAATAGCCAAATATATTGCTAACCATGAAATCTTGGTATTAATATGATTATAGAGGCATGGCAGTTGTTTATTTAATTAATTAACCCTCTGAGGATCGATGGCGTATTTGTTTTCTGGCTAATATCACACGGTTTTGTTCAGATTAGTTAGGATATATGCAAGTCAGAGGGTTGATTGAGATAGTCCGTATCCTTTAATTCCAACAGCTTCTTCCAAAGCTGTACATAATCGTCTAACAATAGCCAGAATACAGTGTCAAAACGCGTCAAACTCCACAAGGAGTTGAGCGGTCAATTGCAGTTAGGTTAACCCCTTCTGTACCGGCGACGTCCTTTTTGTTTTATTCTAGCTATATTTAGACGATGTTATGCAGCTTAAGAAGGATCTGTGGTAGTAGAAAGGGTTAAGTGTGATAGTTCAAAGCTGAGGCCTATTAATTGCCGGAGGCCCTTTATAAACTGTATGAAATCGTCTAATAGTAGCCAGAGTAGAGTTAAAAGGACGTCCTCGGTACAGAAGGGGTTAATCAATTTAGCTTCACAATGAATGACGGGTAATGTACAACCGCCTGCAGAAGTAGCTGGTACACTACTACACACTGTTAGAAATGATGGTATGCAGAGTAATAATAAGCTACCCAGTGAACCCCTTCCGAACCGCGACTTCTTTTCTTAATTATATTCTAGCTATATACCGGTACTGTATATCGACGATTTTGTGCAGTTTAAGAAGGATATGCGGTAGTAAAAAGAGTTAAGGAGATAGTTCGAAGCCTGTTAATATGCTAGAGGCCCTTTTTAACACTTACGGTGCAGGCATATTTCCGCTCATTTCCGCCATATTAGGGCTGATTCAGGCACTCCTGATTGATTAGGCAAGTGTCTGAATGAAATTAAATGTATTCACCCAAAAACTATAAGAAAATAGCTTCAAAGTGACACCAAAACGAGCTTCCTAGCTCGCGGGCTCCACCCGCAGCGCTACCGCTACCATAGACATTCGCTAAAATGATCAATTATCGCTAATGTCGCGCTACATTTGCCTTTGGCAGCGCTGTATATCTCGCGCAGGCTGGGAAATTAGTGTTGCGGATCTGCTTGCCCCGGGCTAGTGACTTCTGAAATTTACTTGCCCTGACATATCTTGTACTTGCCCTGATACACTGTAAGACATTTCGCTCGCTAAGTACCACATACATTCACAAACATATCACCTAAAATCACGGTACAGTACGTTAGAGGAAAATTAGGTGTGTTGGATAGAAGTGTGGTGTGATTTTTAAGTGTAGTGAAATGATTCAATGAATAGTAAGTGTCTATGAGAGTTAGCTGGATTACTCTCTGTGTAGGTGAGGCACCTATAGAAAAAGTGGGGGAAGCCTGGCAAATGAAGCAGGAGTTTCAGTAACTCGTTATCATATGGCTATGTGACCTCCCCTGGGTGCTGTCCTGCTCGACTGGTGCCTACAATCTCCCCAATAAAAAACTTCACGACTAGCAATATTCAATTTTACAAGTCCAAGCAGACTACAGTATAGGTCCGTGTGGTCGTGTTAACTCCAAGGCGCGTAGCGCGACGCACAGGACCAAATAAAACAAAAAGGGCTCCGTTAGGGCCTAGAGGATAAATCGAGAGTATATGCACGAGAACAATAATTAAATTTGGTTCAGTAATAACCGAAAAATTGCAATTTTCAATAAGCGTTGCCCTAAGAAGAAGAAGAAGAAGGATGGTGTAAGCCCTTGAGATCCTTCGCTTCCCCCAAATAGGGTGTTGATGTGGACGTTGATCCAAAATAAACTTCAATTCCAGAACAACAGCCTCCTTCGCTTCACGCGCAGACCTAATAATATAAGTTGAATACGGCGAATAACATTTCTAGGAACAGGCAGCCTTAGTCTATGGCATCACATTACAAATTCATAGTTCATTATTGACGTATACCGGGGAGAGAGAGAGTGTGTTTACGGCTATACTGAATATTAAATCACAACACTGACTTAACCCCTTCATTACCGGTGGCGTCCATTTCAATATATTCTGGCTACTATTAAATTATATAATTCAGTATATAATTCATTATATAATCCAGCAATTAACAGGCTTCGACCTTTTTTATAACAGCACACATCCTTCTTAAACTGCACAAAATAGTATAAATCTAGCTAGAAAGAAATTATAAACACGTCGCCGGTACAGAAAGGGTTAAGGAAGATGTGTCTGTCTGTCAAATAGTCTGTTACAGCAAAATTCTGATAATTCGAACACGAATAATCCAAAATTCCCAAATAGCCCGATTATTTTAAGATCGGAAATATTAACATTAAAATGGGGAGAAATAGAACAAATAATAAAACTGCACACCGATATCGGGTAAGTGGAGACAAGCGTAGGTGCAGACGATGCCAATCTGCTACCCTACAACCAGCATCTATGGATTATAGTATAACACTGACCACTGACCAACAACTATGCCACCAACACCATTTACAAGCTTAACCCTTGTCTAGCGGGTTGTTTTGGGCTATTTTGGGCATATTCAGGCCCTCCTGAATGATCAATCAAGTATCTGCATGAAAAGAAATGTATTCAGCAAAAAACTAGGCACTAAAAGCTTCAAAATGAGACCAGAAAGAGTTACGTAGCACTCGTGGTTCTCATGCAGTGGTGCCACCAACATGGGAGTTTAGCGTATAGCGGCATATTTTTTCCCACTACGCTCACTACTGGTAACACTGCCGGCCTCTCGAGAACAGAGGGAGCGTGAGTCAGTGGGTGGCGGTAAGCCCTGGGTGTCGGACGTGTGGCCTGCTGCGCTCCCGGCCATTTGCACTCGATATTAACCCTTTAAAAGCCTTAATAATGCTCCTAACTTGCTGCAAATTGGTGCACGACTTAAGTCGAGCGCCACTCTTTAAGGGTTAAGGGGACATGGGCCTGTTTTCTGAACCACTTTCTCCCTCATGTTTAGCCCCATTAGTTTACAGATGTTAAGATGTTTGCCCCATTAGTTAGTCGATCTTAAAACCTTTCGCTCCATTTCGTCGTCAATATTTAGACCTTTCGTGCTATTTAGACGTCGATTTTTTCCCTGGCGAACGATAGTGAGCCTGTAATATTGGAAGAACCGGCCTTCGGCCGGGAAATTTTCTACCGAAAAATATAGGCTACAAATTAATCTAGAAGGGGGATCTAAAGGATGTTTTTTTTAATTTGATGGAGGTCTAGGGAAGAAACTAGAAAAAGAATGAATACATCCAAAAACGCCCAAAAAGTGAACCATCCCCCCTTAACAAGCTTTAGTATCCCTTGCAATTCAAGTTCGTAACATTACGAGATTCACGGCAAAGCAATAATGACAATTCTTAGGCAATGTTATCATAGGATTTACACGGCTACATTTAACCTAACTTGTTTCAATTTTCCTGTTTTTGTTTTCTTTATCTGTTTATTGATTCTTGTGTTGTTAATACATCTGATATAAATCAATATTGACAGTATAGTATTTGACAACCGATTAGCTGTTTACTTAACCCGTGGAGCCCCGGCTAGTTTTGTAATGTTTGTTCACCAGAACCCGGCCGGTTTTCAAAAAATGATTTTATTCCAGAAACAATAGCGAATGGGTTAGGAATGAAGGAAAAACCACGAAAAACCGCTCAAAAAGCTTAAAAAATGGTCCTACAGAGCCCCCGAAACCGTATTTTACAAGAGTAAAATATTGAAGGCAATTACCCCAAAAAACCAGGTTATTGCGCGCTCACGCGCACGCACGTGGACTTTGAGAGTTTTCAACCATCGGCACGGTTGCGTGGGATACATACACAGTTCCCATACAAATCTGAGCCCTCTTGAGTGGCTACACCTGAGGTTACGGTCGGCGCAATTAGGGTGACGCGTCAGGCGCGTCTCTGGGGCTGTGCGTTACATACATCGCCGACGCGTCAGACGCGTCGCTGGGGCTGTACGGGTTAAGGGTCACCGCACACCGAGTGTCGTCGGTCTCGGACTCGGTCTATTAAAGGGTTACCGCAGCGATGTTTTCCTACATTAATTATATACCGGTATTTGATATTATATATGTATGTATAACATTGTATATATTTTATTGCAGCGTTATGTAAGGAAGTATTACAAACTTTTACTTGTCCCCCGGGCAACTGCCGGGCAGACTAACATTGAAAATCACTAGCCCGGCTACATGTCCGGGCTAGTCCAGGCTGCCGGGCTATACCTAATTTCCCAGCCTGATCTCGCGAGAGTATGGCTCATACTCCTCAGTGCATCGGCCGGCTGGCCATGGCAATTTACAGGTTTTAAAAGCCTGTAAATTTTCATGGCATTCCGGAACGTCTCCCGCAGCCAATAGGTTAAACTATATAAAAACTTCTAATGGCAGCTAGAATAAAGTTCAAAGGATGCACCGGTACTGAAAGGGTTAAAGGTATATTGGTGGTAATAATAAGTAATTACGCCTAGTAATTAAAAGAGTGAAGATCAATCACAACTAACATTTTAATCACACAGACCTTTTCTATAATCAATCAAATCGTCTAATTATAGCCACAAAGAATTATGGAACGAGTCACGGTATACTGAAAGGGTTAAACGCACAGATTAACCCGTACAGTACCGGTGACGTCCTTTTTATTATGTTCGGGTAACTATTAGACGATTTTATTCAGCTTAGAAAGAATGTTCATCAATAAAATAGGCTAGGTTATAGACTATCTCATGTAATCCTGTTTGCTACCCTATATCCTTTCTAAGCTTCACAAAATCGTCTAAATGTAGATGAAATAGAATAAGATAGACGTCACCGGTACTGTACGGATTAAACGGACCATTCCAGGTAGATTTTCTTGGAGATGTATATTGTAATACTCCCAAACTTTTCTACGGTAGAACTACTCACAACTTCTGAGGGAAGATCATTCCAGGTAGAAAAGATAATTATTACATGTGAACAACTTTCCACATAGGGCTACACCAGTGGCAACATTTCTAGAGTCCCCTACTTCCACGTCATTGCGTGCTGTATACAAATTGAAGCTAAATCTCATTTTATAATCCACGTTGTCAATTCCATATAGTATTTTAAAGACTTCATTTACATGACTTCGTAGTCTACGGGTTTCCAACAAAATTAAATACATAAATACATAAATAAGAGAGCTCTCACCCGGCCCTCATAGCATAATCGACGAGAATAAGTGTTGTAGCTACAGTATAATATATTAGTCGCGAGTGTTGTGGACCAGAATTACACAACATATTCTACAAGGGACGGCTCCAGACCATTATGGAGAGTAAGGAGAATCTTTAGTTTGTTCCTAGGTTTAAAGTGTCTCTTAACATAACTCAAAGATTAATGGGCTTAATTCTCTGCTTCAATGCGCGGCTTGGAAACCTTTAGGTCACTGCTAATCAGGACATCCAAATCCTTTTCCAAGCCATTTCCTTCAAGACAAACACACCGAACAGCCAGCCCCCCCCCCCCCCCCCCCCCCACACACACACACAGCCCGTAGCCTAGTGGTAGAGCTCTCGTCTCACAAACGAGGGGCCGGGGTTCAATCCCCGGCCGGGCGGAGACAAATTGGGCTTGTCTCCTTTCATGTGTTAGCCTCCGTTCACCTAGCTGTAAATAGGTACCTGGAATAAGTGGACGACGTTGTGACGTCCCATCTGGGGTTGGCAAAAATGGTACAAGGCGAGATGGGTATCATATGGTTCACCTAAGCTGATGGCTACCTAAGCCTTCGGGCGAGACGGTACCGTCTATAGTGAGAATGGTACCATACAGATCCACCCTAAGCCTTCGTTTCCGATGTCGCCAATTGGCTAATACAGACTACACACACATCCACAGCCCTTCCAACGATACATATAACACCTACACATATAGGAGGCGGGAAATAACGAGCATGCTCACTCCCGCAATACAACTAGAGTACACACACACACATTACTTTGGAGTTTTCATCCGTCCATCCAAGCAAGTAACTTCTTAACTCTCTTCAGATCAATCAATAGGCGCATTCACAGTTGCACATACTATGTTGGAGTCGAGTGATAAATGACTTGAGCTGAGCCATAGGTGCGCTCATCAACACCCTTACATAATAATGAGAATTGTAAATGGCCTTGATGGGCCCTGGTACGATAGAATAACAGACAGACAGACAGACAGACAGACAGAGAGAGAGAGAGAGAGAGAGAGAGAGAGAGCATGAGCGAGAGAGCATGAGCGAGAGAGCAAGAGCAAGAGCGAGAGCGAGAGCAAGAGCAAGAGCGAGAGAGCAAGAGCGAGAGAGAGAGAGAGAGAGAGAGAGAAAGAGAAAGAGAGAAGAGAGCATATGATAAATAGATAGAACCTGCGAGATGCACACTAGGTTTCGAAGTGGGGGGGGGGAGTAAGTGAAGTATTTATTTATGTGTGAGAGGTGTAACAGTGGAGGCATTTACGGTAACTAATATATAATATTTTCGGCGCTGGCGGTATCGTCAAGCGTGATTCAAGATATACTGTAAGTATATCTGACAAGACGCAAGAATAGTGGGGACATTGTCTTGGTTAATTACGTCAAGTACGGTTCCCGCTAGGCTAGAAGAATAAATAAAATACTGTGGTCACTCTTACTGAAACTTACCAATTTTCCGGGAGTGGCAGGTAAGCTATAGAGGCGAACGGTATCTCTACTTTAGCAGGGCAATGAAAAGGGGAGTCTGGGAATGAAAGAGGGAGTCCGGGAATGAAAGACGGAGTCCGGGAATGAAAGAGGGGGTCGGGGAATGAAAGAGGGAGTCAAGAGTTGGTCGTGGTTCGTTTTCTTCTCCTCGTCAAGACCGGGAATGGTGTGGTCTTTACTTTCTTCTTCTCATCACAGCCGGGGAGGGTGTATTTGGTATCTCAGACCACTTGGCTGGTATGACAAGCCGTTAAGCGTAGGAAAGATGGCTGGTATCACAGGCCAACTCGGCTGGCATGGCAGGCCGAGGGGATGTAGATCCCTTAAGGGGGGTAACCGTTTTTTGTTTTATCTTTCTCTCCTTTTTTCTCTTTCTCTGGCTTGTATCCATTCGGCCCCATTCAGCCAACTGTTTTAAAACGTATATCTCCATCCAGGTAAATTTGTCTTGAAGGGGGGTCTAGGGGTTGTTTTTCTAAGCTTGATGGAGGTTTAGCGAGGAAACTAAGAAATAAAGGAATAATTGAATTCATAGACCCAAAACACGGCCCATCTCCCCTTAAGAAGGTCTGGGGGTGTTTTTGTAGCTTGAACGGGGTCTGGGGAGGCACTGCTCTAAAATGACAAAATTAATGTAATCTTTTAAACAATAATGACGCAATACTCCATAACAGCCCCCCGCCCCCCCCCCCCCCCCCTCACCTCCAACGACGGATTAGGAAGTCCATATCTCACTCTTCCCTTAAGAAGAGATGGGCCGTTTTTGTAGTCCCCCTTCTTACTCTTGCTTAGCCCCATTAGTTTTCAGATTATAAGATTTTCGACCCATTAGTTTGGCGATTTTAAGACCTTTTGCCCCATTTCTGTGTCAATATTAAGACTTTTCGTGTCATTTAAGTGTCGATTTTTCCTGGCGAGCGATAGTGAGCCTGTAATTTCAGAGAAACCGGCCTTCGGAAAGGATATTTTTCCATCGAAAAATGTACAAATTTATTTTGAAGGAGGGTATTTGGAGGGTGTTTTTTAAGCTTTATGTAGGTCTAGGGAGGAAACTAATAACATATTAAAAATATACATAAATGAGCAAATAAATACGCCCATCATCCCTTAACAAGAAACAATCGCCTACATCAGTTATTTTCTTATACATGATGGGGAATTTGGAAGTAAATTTGGTGTGTTCGAAATATGAATGCAGTTTTCTGTGCAGTCGTTGGTTCAATCATACTCATTTTACTCGCATATTTCGCATCATATGGAAGAGTAGTATTTGTGGATAACACTGTAAATATGAAACGCTCGATTGTAACAAAGCGTATCATGTGTTTCAATCTGTGTGCTAATCTGAACACAAACGATTGAAACGTGTATCATTTTTATTACATCCGCAAACTCATGTTATCACTGTGTTGCTTTATGTAGCTTAGGAAAGACCTAGAGGGATCCAATAATCTATCGAAGCTAATGAACTCCCACAGACGCTTCCTAACCCCCCTCAAATCGTATAATGGTAGCCAGAATACAGTATAATGCAGTAGTGTGTCCTATATGAGTCTATCTATCTATCTATTGCCGGACGCCTTACTCCCCTTACGAGGGTGGCCATACACAGAATGCCCCCAAGCGGACCTATTGCCTGTGAGAGGGACAACCCGAGCCAGTTTAGTGAAGGACTTACAGGATTGACCACTCAATTTAGGATCCGTCCGACTCCTAGGCCCTCTGTGTATCTTGTTAGCACTATTTTTCTACAGTGGTGTTCGGCTAATCCATCCACCCGGATTTGTATAAGGTTGTCTCCCCTAGATGAGTTGCCGACCAAGGCTAACGAGTCCCATCCACCCTATATGATTGATTTTTTTGTTTCTTTTTTTTTTTAAAGGGAGTCGCCGTCTTTTTTTATCTTTCTTTCTTTTTCTCTCTTTCTCTGGAACTGTTTGAAGACGTTTATCCCCATTTAGGTGTCGATTTCTTCCTGGCGAGCGATAGCGAGCCAATTTTGAATGGAGAAATCCGGCTTCGCCGGAGAAATTTTTCTATCAAAGAATGTACAATTTTAGCTTGCTGTAAAATATATATATATATGCTGGCTCGCTACCGCTCGCCAGGAAAATATTGACACCTGGATGGGGGTAAACGTCTTAAAACAGTAAGCTGCATGAGGCCGAATGGATACAACCCAGAGAGAGAGTGAGAGAGAAATAAAGCGAGGTGGGCCCCCTTTAGATTTTCCAAAAACAAAATCGATAGGCTATACGATTTTGTTTGGGATTTTGAGGCATGCATAACATATTAGGTGAATCTAGTCAATCCCTAACGTATATTTACTAATCGGGATATGGTGCCTGATAGATAGATAGATATATAGATAGATACAGTAAATAGATTGATGATCATTTTTGTGCAAGTAATGTCATTTGGGAGGGCGGTACATGTAACAATTGTGTATGCAAATGAAGGAAAAATTATACACAGGCAAAATTACATAGTTTACGCGTTCTAATTAGCACACATAAAACGACCGAAACATTGTATGTGTATATTTTTGTGGCATTTGAAGGCACATTTTTGACTGAGTTCGCTAAAAAAAACAAGGCAATTAAAAAGTAGCCTATACAAGATCATTGGTATATTGATTGTGATTTACCTTTGTATCCTCGTCATAGATGGATTTACTACTTAACATCATAGCATATCTTATTTCGGGTGGATGGGACTCGTTAGCCTTGGTCGGCAACCCATCTAGGGGAGACAACCTTATATAAATCCGGGTGGCTGCGACTCGTCAGCCTTGGTCGGCAACCTGTCTAGGGGAGTAAACCTGGTACAAATCCGTACTGCTTACCTAAGGGTGAAGCAGGTTACGGAATGGACTAGCCGAACACCACTGTGGAAATGTAGTGCTAAAAATATACATTAGGATCCTGGGGCCTAAATTGAGTGGTCAATCCTGTAAAACCTTCAGTAAACTGGCATGGGTTGTCCCTCTTACAGGGGATAGGTCCGCTTGGGGGCCTTCTGTGTATGGCCACTCTCATTAAAGGGAGTTAGGCGTCCGGCAATAGATAGATAGATAGATAGATCATATTTTAGGAAGAGTAAATCATTGTGGACATGTTAATTACCATTTTCATACTGATATGTATTTATTATGAACTTCTGCCACGCTCGACTCCCTAAAGAGGGAACTAAATATTCTACAGGTAATGGGCTTCTCTAATCAAGGAGAGCCTGACAAACTAGGAGCTACTTGTCATTGTCTCCTTCATTAGAAGAAAACAATTAGAGCAGAGTGTTGTGCAATTAAGAGAGGGGGTGGAGGGTCCGGACCCCCCACCCCCTCAGAGCTAAGCCCCATTAGTTTAGATATTCTAAGACGTTCGCCTCATCTGTCAATTTTAATACTTTTCATGCCATATACAGTAGGTGTCAATTTATTCCTGGAGAACGATAGTGACACTGTAATTTAAGGGGGGTTCACACACACATTCAAAAACGCCTCGGCGGGTTTTGTCGAGTTGACATTTGGTTCATATTCGTCAACACACTTGTGAAGAGACGTAAACACTCGTACAAAGGTCTCAGACACTCGGCAATATTCGGCAACACTTAGGTCGCAGCCCATATTTGTTAACATGCCAAGAAATATGACCAAGAATGCACATATTCGTACGAATTTCGGTTGTCTAGAGATCATAGCAGCCCCAAAAAGTTGCCAAAAAATGTGATAAGTTGCCGGAAAATGCGTTTATAAAAAGCCATCATATAACAATCATAAAGGCAAAATACTATCAATGTACTCACTGATCTTATTCACCTTTCTCATACCCTTTATAGTCCGGGAGCAACCCTACCAAATTGTTAATTTCCGTCGTCCATGTAAGTGAAGGTAAAAAATAGTTTCAAATTACTAATTAGAAAAATAGACAACTTCGAAATATATGTACCTTAACTAAATATATGGGGGCATTCACATACAAAATATATTATTTATTAGACTGTTGCCATTGGAGCATATTCGTCTTCCCTTTTAATTCGTAACAATTCTAATTTCTACATTATTTGATTTTTACAGTACTGCCATTTTTGACCAAATAAACTGTGTATCATAACAATTGTCTTGTAGTTTACAATTAACCTATATTCAAATAACTTCGTGAAAATTAAATAATTGTGTTGCCTACGAAATTGTGTTTGGCTACGAAAACTCCAGATGAAGCACAGCCATATGTGCGGAGCTGTCCGTAAGCCACGTGCGTGGCTTAAGGACACCTCCGCACGTATGGCAGTCAGTATGTACCACTCAGTAGTAGCAGGTTAGTACTGCTCCGCACCCAAGTCGGGTACTGAAGGGTACTAAACAAAGAGGTCCTTGCTTACACTACCTGCCTTGCAGATTGGACCGCTCCGCAATAGTAGGAAGGGTAATAAATACAGCAGACCTTTATTAAACGCTACCTGCCTTGCAGATTGGAGCCAGGAGGCTACAATTATACGCTTGTCACCCATAATAAGTAATAACAAACCGTTTTCTTCTATATTTAATTTAACTAATATCTTAAAACATTCAAAATAGCGTCTTCAAATGTAACTAATTAGTTATGCTAAAATATTATCTACAAAACTGTAATAAAAAAACGCAACATTCACAAGAATATGAGGTGGAAGGATGGAGTGAGGAACTACATGAACGAAGGCGGTGCTGGTTGGGGGGAGGGGCGTCGACTGACTGGGGACAGAGGTGCATGGGGGCGGTTCGTTCGTGGCCACCCCTTCGGGGATCACGGAGTCAGGCAATAGATAGATAGATAGATAGAACATTCACAAGTAATTAGGAATTTAAATCAAAGAACATTTTTGAGGGGTAACTAAAATATTCAAAATAGTTTTTCCCATATATCTCTTAAATACAATACATTTCGAAGTTACGATTTGTGCATTATATGTCTAAAAATTATACTCTTTCTATATAACTTTACAAATTTCAGGCACAATGGTATGGATGAGGTTGATTTTATCTAGACACAATTTGCGGCCTTTGCTCCTGGACTAATATATATAGACCAAAATAGACTCCCTGATTGGGCCGACATCGACAGGTGATATGCAAGACAACTCGTCCTGATTGCTGGCTCCTATGAACCCTTTCAGTAATAGGAGGCTTATTTCCGTACACTATTAACTGTCAAACATCAAATATATAAAAAGGATATGCAAAAGGTATACCGTATGTAATTATTATATATATATATATATATATATAATGTTATTTATATTTTTTGTTTACCCTTGTATTAGATTATTGCTACAAATATACCTCTACAAGGTTTGACTATTATGGACACTTTAATAACCCCCAAAGACGTCGCACCAGATAGTGTTAAGGGGGAAGGTGCTTAGTTTTGGGTCTATTCATTTACTTATTGATTTATTTTATAGTAACCTCGCCAGACCTCCATCAAGCTTAAAAAACACCCCCTAGACCCCCCTTCAAGATCAATTTATACATTTTTCGGCAGAACACTGTCCTGGCCGAAGTCCGGTTCCTCCTAGAATTACAGGCTAGCTATCGCTCGTTAGGAAGCAATCGACACCTAAATGGCACAAAACGTCTTTATATTAACATATAAATGGGGCGAAAGGTCTTAAATTTGCCAAACTAATGAAACGAACGTCTTAAAATCCCAAAGGTAATGGGACTAAACCTGAGGGCTAAAAAGCACCTCCCTCCCCCTTAACCCCGTGCTATTATTGACAGTGTGAAGGCCCCGAGAATTGTCCCCCTCATTGGACCTAAATAGCGTGTAATCTTCTCCATTAGCGTCCATACCTATCCTTAGCCCTAGCGGCCTAGCCGGTTATACGAGCTTGCGGTTAGTGTGGTGCTTGATTTAGATATTTTATTAATATATTTAGTTTGCATTATTATTATTATTATTATTATTATTATTATTATTATTATTATTAATTTAACACATTTTCGCTCTCTTTTTAGTTTGCCCTTACACTCCTCCCATCTAAGATGTGTATATAATATATATATATATATATAAACCACCACCCCAGACCTACTTCGAACTAAAATAACACCCCCAGAACCCCCTTCATTTGTACATTTTTCTGCAAAATATGTCCTTGTCAAATGACGGGTGCTCGTGAATTGCAGGCTCATTATCGCTCGTCGAGATAATCTCAACACCTGAATTGAGCTATATATCTTACAATCGCCAAAGAATGGGGTAAAACTTCTTAATATACCAAGCTAATTGGGTGAAACCAATGGGTCCTAAACACCAAGCCCGAGGTGGGATACAAAAACAAACATAGCATTAAAAAACAAAGATTTTAAAATTGAATTAATCTTTCAAAAAACAAACATAGTTCTCCAAAACAAGCAAAACTTTAAAAAACAAAAAGCTCTCCAAAACAAACAAAGCTCTCCAAAACAAACGATGCTCTCCAAAACAAACAAAGCTCTCTAAAATAAGCAATGCTCTCCAAAACAAAGCTCTCTAAAAAAAATACTCTTCAAAACAAACAAAGCACTCAAAAACAAACAGTTTTCCTAAACAAAGCTCTGTTACGACCGGCACTACGAAATAAACAAGGGCACTTAATAATGGACTAGATGATAGGCTATATCTGCAACAACGGTATGCTAATTCCAAACCCTCGAACTATTACGCCGGTGAACAAAACACTTAAACCCTCCAGAGTTAATCTACTGGATAATGGGGTATCAATTAACTGGGTTTTAAGTGCACTTCTACAAAGGCTTTCCGGTGACGGCAAAGCCAACTCACAACAGGAGTACTTACGTTACGAAAATGCTCTAAAGTAATAATAATGCTTGAATAAACTATCATAAGATTTAATAAAGGGATAAATGCTGACGTTAACTTTAGTGTGAGTCAGTACTCAACACTAAACTCTTCAATGCTCTATGAAAACACTGGAAGTCTAGTCCTACAGCAATCAGATAAGGAATCTTCTGAAAAGGTCTGATGCTCCAAGATGCTCGTTAATATAGAACAGAAATAATGCAGGGGCAGGACACCAAAGCGTGTATCTTAAATACACCAATAAGTAGGATACATAATAATATAACAGGGGAGTGCAAAAACTCTGTGACAGGACTAATAATAATAACCACTCAAAAACAGTACTTCCTTAGCCAACGTAACAGCCAAACTGGGTTGTGCACTAAGCATCAACCTAGGCTAAAATAAGGCGTGAATAATTCCTAAAGCATACATAATGAAAGTTAATAAACACAATGCTGTCTTTCTCACTAATAAAGTCTAGCAGTGGCATAAAAGGTATCAGGAAACTAGGCAGAGCGCAAGCATGCTCGTAGCCTACTGTCTCCCCTTGAACAGATTTCCCTTATGTTACGTTAAGTGACTTGGAGGCTCTCTTGGTAAGTCCAGATCTCTAGTATCTGGTCTTGCCCTGGCGCTCCACAAAGGTCAACAAAATGAGGTAGCAAGCATACAGGTAAGAGTAGGCAAAAGCCCTTCACCTGTATACTGCTACACTCGCAAAGGAAAAATATGCACAAGGGTTACAGGCTACCTAGCTTCGTCGATGTTGTACAGGCTCTGACTTGCCACATACATAACTCAGACAACGACCAAAGATACCTTCCACTGTCTAACATTAAATAGTAGGAAAGAACAACTCAATAATTAGAAGCACCCCAATACTATGATACCATTTGACTATGACTCTAATACTCCCTAAAGCTAGTGCAAACATATATGGAGAACTGGTGCTGGTAATACGACTGGCCGACTATGGAAGTCGTATGCAGAACCAGAAGGGATAAGTAATTGAATAAAGATGAGAAGTATGAAAAAGAAGAAGTTCAGAGAGAGAAATAGTAGTACAGGGGGTTAGATGGGGGGGGGGGGAGACAGATTGCAAAGGACATGTAGTACCAAGCACGCTGTGCCAAGCTCTGCAGGAGAAACGCGGGCAGGAGCCCCCCAGCACTAACAAAGGCAGCAGCACCCAATCACAAACTACTACGTCATGAGGAGCAGACGTCATATGACGCGTCAGGCCCGCCGGCCAATCACGAGCGTGGGAAACTCCTCCAACCGAGGGAGGCACACGTACATACACACGCACATATTACCACCACGCTGCTCGCTCTCTTTCTCCCTACAACTTCACACAATGCATCTTATATTCTATCAATGATATAAAATGCTTCCAAGTGTCACAGACAAGAATAAAGACCACCACTGATCTGTCTGTGACAACATGAACTCTATAAAAGAAAGAACATCGTTCTACGATTATTGTAGCCCATATCACTGCCCTGGCGAGCGCTAGCGAGTTACGAGTGCATTCTGGCAAGCTGGCCAGCGTAACAGCTCTCTAAAACAAACAAAGCACTCCAAAACAAACAAAGCACTCCAAAACAAACAAATATCTCCAAAACAAACAAAGCTCTCCAGAACAAACAATGTTCTCCAAAACAAACAAAGCTCTCCCAAAACAAAGCTCACAAAACAAAGCTCTCCAAAACAAACAAAGCTCTCCAGAACAATGTTCTCCAAAACAAAGCTCTCCAAAAACAAACAGATTTTAACCCATCCAGTACCGGTGACATCCTTTTCATCATATTCTGGTAACTATTAGACGATTATATTCAGCTTAGGAAGGACGTCTACCAAGAGGCTGCAAACTATCACAATGAATCCATGTAGGTTTAGTTACCATATATCCTTCCTAAGCTTCATAAAATCGTCTAAATGTAGCTGATATCAAACACAACATACGTCGCCGGTACAGAAGGGGTTAAGACCTTTCGCCCCATTTATCTGTCAATATTAAGACCTTTCGTGCCATATAGGTGTCTGGTTTTTGCTGGCGAGCGATAGCGAGCCTACCTACCTACCTTCGGCCGAAACACTCTTGTACCGAAAAATTTATCTTGAAGGGGGATTTTGAAGAAGTATGTTTTAAGCTTGATGAAGGTATAGGGAGGGAACAACAGAAAATAATATAAATATAAATATATAAAGATAAATAAATATCCCAATAAATCCGCCCCTCCCCCCCCCCCCCCCCTTTAATTGATCTGGCTCGTTAGGTGGGCTATCGGGTATCGCTGTTCCGGTAATGAGGGGGCGCGTCTCTCACACTAATTGGTTGTTCCATTAATTACGGTGCCTTAACTTTATGCTTTATTACCTGTATTTGGATGTGTAGGTGTGGTGGGTGTGTGTGTGTGTGATTGTGATTGTGTGGGTGTTGAATAGATGAAAGATTGTGAATAATGTTTCAATCTTGGGTTGGAGAGTTGCACAGAGTACGGGTGGGATTGTATTGCAAGACGGGTGCTACATGCTCTACGAAGAGGGGGTGGTATACATTGAGAGAGCTCTGAAGAACACTGATTATTGTAATAGCGCTAGAATAGTGAGAGATGCAACATTGCGGTGAAGAGAGAAACTGCAGAGAATTGGGGAGTGGACGTTGAGTTAATGAGATGGAAGGCTTTCTTTTCTACTTTGTCTAGAAGTGCTGTGCGAGAGAATCCTCCCCACACGTGTGAACAATACTCGATACATGTGGACGCACTGTGCCCCTGTACAGAGCAAGAAGCTGCACTGGGGATAAAGGAACCCCTGGAGGCGGTTGATCACACCCAGCTTCTGAGAAGCTGTTTTAGCAAGAGTAGCAAGATAAACGGTAGGTGTTTTATGGCCTCCTTACTGAGTATTGGAGTTCCTGCTGTGAGTGATTTTGTGGAAGGCTGGTTGAATAGTGGTGGTGGTGTTGTTGTTGTTCCCCAAGCTGCCTGTCCAAACAGCCCCAAGGCCCTGAGCAAGGCCAAGGCCATAACCGAGCGCCCCAACAGAACCCTCCCTGCCGACCACAATAAAGCCTGGGTGACCGAAGCCACTCCATGGCGGGGAGCTGAGGAGGGTGCAGAAACGCCCGGGAAACCAAAGCCCCACCCAGGGCCTTGTGCCCCTCAGCAGTTATGAAAAGAAAGTTGAGGGGCAAAGGAAAAATGTGACGCTTTGGCTTCCAATCTTGGTAGATTGGGAGGTCAATCCACGGAAGAGACGCAGTCACTTGAGATCTAGAAAATATATAAGTAAAAGGAACAGTCAGAGTAAGCTATGGGTATGGCAGAGATCGCTCAGTTCTCACTCTGATAGACCAGCCCATCACCACATGCCTAGAACCCAATCCTCTCAGCATCAGCTAGGAAAGGCCCTAGAAAGCCACCTTTGGAGGGGTGATAGCTCCCCTATTTCAACCCCTTTCGGGGTTGGGCACCAGCCCGGTTGAATAGTGTAATGTAGAGTCTTCAGCATTTGAGTGAATTGGGCTGGAGGTGCAAATGAGAAGGTCGTTAATGAATAATACGAAGATAATTGGAGATAGGATAGAACCCTGAGGAACACCGAAGTTGATAGGTTGAGGAAGTGAACAGTGGCCGTCCAAAACTGCAGCTATGGAATGGCTGGAAAGAAAATTAGAAACAAAGGCACAGATGGAGGGATAGAAACCGTAGGAGGGTAGTATGGAAATAAGGGATTTGTACCGGACTCTATCGAAGACCTTCGATATGTCTAAGTTTGGAAATAAGGGATTTGTGCCAGACTCTATCGAAGACCTTCAATATGTCCAGCTCAACAGAAAAGGTCTCACCGAAGATGACCAAGAGTTAGTATGATAAGAAAGAAGATCACCAGCAGTAGAGCGCTTCTTAACCTGACAAGCGCGATATGACAGTAGGTGCTAGGGTAGTTATTTGTGCATTTCTAGCCCTGGATTCTGACAGAATTCGTTATATTTACAATATAAACCATTATTTGTTTTCGGTATGCTTTTATTTTACATATATGATGTATATATGAACCTTCAAGAGTGCTAAAATAAGTGGGAAAAGCATTTGGGTGGTGAAAAACGAAGATATTGGCCACCCGGTCATAATCTCAGGCGAGAGAGAGAGACAGGCAGCCCTCCCCTCTCGCTGTCTGGGAGTCAACTGAGAAGAGCGGGGCGGTGTGTGCCGGTGTCTGGGTGTTGCATAACGATCTTTTATGCAACCCACTTGTGCTACATTATCGCGGGAGAGAAAAATAACCGATAAATGATGATAATAAGAGGAAAAATAGGTGATAATTGAGGTGGGGAGGGAGGGGGGAATAAGGTGGGGAAGGAGGGGAGGGGGGTGGGTGAGATTTACATGGATGAGTACTGGAGGGGAATTATCTCACCTAGAGACAAATTCCTTTGTTTTGATAGGCCCTTTTTTTTTATGGAAGGCTTTTTTATGGTCCTGCTTCCGTGAGGCCTATCGCGTTCCCTATAGGAAGCCTTCCGTGAGGCCTATCGCGCTTGCCGGGTTAAGGAAGCCATACTGGCGGTCTGAGAGTAGGTTATGGGAAGATAAATGCTTAAGAAATTTTTAAGTAAGAATAGTTTTTAAAACTTTTAGAGATGCAAGAAATTAGAGCAGTTGGACGATAGTTGGCGGGTTGATAGCAGTCACCCTTCTTTGGGACAGATTGAATGAGAGCAAACTTCCAGCAAGAAGGGAAGACATTAGAGGAGAGACAGAGACGTAAGAGTTTGCCTAGGCAGGGAGTCAGCACAGAAGCACATTTTTGTTTTAGTAGGCCTACAATCAGCTACATGGTGGAGAGGATTGTGTAGAAGCGAAGCACTTTTATCGGTAGCTTCAGTGATTCTTCAAATACCACCATCATCTGCAACATCAGAAAGAAACTAGTCTCTACTTGGACGCACCCACACAAAACCCAGAAATCGACTGACCAATGCAAGTTAAACAGCTGGTGGCCATTAAGTCCAACGTAGATCTGAATCAACTTCAAGTCTTGCAGAGGCTGTCAGTAATGATGATAATTATGATTATAATTTTTTGCTTTCCTTGTCTAATGATGATGAGTCATGCGACTCGAGAGTCATCTGTAAGTCCTGTAAATTAATTAAGAGTAGCCTAGTAAATGATATAATAGGTACATAGGTATAATGAAATGATGGATTAACTAATATAGATTATCTATTTCCTAACAGTTTCTGTTCTAACATACATTGCAATGCATTGCACGGAAAAAAAATGCATGAATGAATGAGAAGTTATGTTAATGATTATTGTTTTTCTTATGACATTTTTGACGACGTAAGGTGACGTAAGGTTACGCCAGGTTAGAGGGAAACCGTAGCTTAACTGCTTACTGATTTATTACTGGTTGCTCCCAAATCCAAACTAGTTTATCTCCAAGCTCACTTAATTTTACTGGTATAGTAATCATACAACGTTAGCAATCGAATGAATGATAAAAGGAAAATGTGTTAATAAGTTTTACAGTATTTTTGGACGATATTAATTTCCATAAATAAAACAATACATGCTGTACTATGAGAAAATACTTGCGATTGTTATGCAACGAAGAGTTTTGTGTAACGATATAAAGAAATATTTTAGCTGATTAAATGTATTTCTAACTTGACTTTTCGACGTTAATTATTAGTATTGACCAGCTCGTTTATGGATAACTTAATGATAATTTTAGGCTGAAATTCATTGATTGTTAAACAGATCCGGAGAAGGATGTTTATGCATATTACATGCAATGAATGGTTTTGTCATTATTGATAGTAATTTAGAAAGTTTTGTATAAATTAATTAAGGGAAAATGTACTATATTGTTTATTTCGATTCTGAAATTAAAATATTTTGTCTCTAAAATATTAATTGTATTTTTCCCTTCCAATGTGATCTGAAAGCCCAGCTTTTAAAGTTCCCAAAATTCCCGGAAAGTTCTCCGAAATTCACCCAATTTAAAAATGTCGAGGAATAATAAGAAATATAAATTGAGCGAGCTATATTTTCTGGCGGCACCCACATTTCTCTTTTGTAAACATATATTTTTGTCGGAGCTTTGTGGATTGGCTTGTTTTGACGTCTGTGTGTGTGTGTGTGTGTGTGTGTGTGTGTGTGTGTGTGTGTGTGTGTGTGTGTGTGTGTGTGTGTGTGTGTGTGTGTGTGTGTGTGTGTGTGTGTGTGTGTGTGTGAGAGAGAGATTATATTATGAGATTACCGGTATGTGAGTATTATGTTTTTTTATCACATTCAATGTTCTGGTAAAGTTATCAGTACTCTGGTATCGGTGTTTTATATATATATATATATATATATATATATATATATATATATATATATATATATATGCAAGGTGTTTAAAAACTACGCGCCATTTGAGACTAGTTTGCTAAACCTGTGATGGCCCCATATCTAAAGTTTGATTATACTGCGTTTATTATTGTGTGCCAATTTTGACACTTCTATCAAAGAAACGCACAATTCCCACAAATTCTTTCACATATCTGCCCCACTAGTTATCTAACTATAGTGGCGAGCAAAGAGAAGATGGCCAATATTTGCTGCTACTATAAAGTGCTTAGTGTGCCTATGAATACAACTGTGTGCACCTTGAGGGGGTAGTGCTTGGTTTTTGGTCTATATATTTATTTATTTATTTATTTTGAGTTTCCTCGCTAGACCTCCATCAAGCTTAGAAAAACCCCCCCTAGACCCCCTTTCAAGATAAATGTGTAAATTTTTCGGTAGAAAAATGTCCCGGCGGAAGGCCGATTCCTTCGAAAGTTTGAGGCTCGCTTTCGCTCGCCAGGAAAAAAATCGACACCTAAAGGGCACGAAAGGTTTCAAAATCGCCAAACTAACGGAAGAAACGTCTTAAAACCTCAAAACTACTATGCTACACATGAGGGAGAAGGGGGTCCCGGAAAAGAGAGTACTACCCCCTAAGATATTCCTGCACTTCTAGGCAATAAACTATGTGTATATCTTGCCGGATTCGGGCTACAGGACATTTAAATCTATAAACATCAATACTAAGCTGAATTAAAATTATTGGTCAAGGTTATTATGTATCACCAATTCAGGTACCTCGATAATTGTGTCACATATGCATTTTTTAAGACCCATACAAAATTCCTATTTATGTCATGGCCATCGCAAATTAGTTTGTATCCATTATCCAACAATGTTGAAACCATGTCCCCCGAAAATCCTATTTTGTTATTAACCTAACCTGAGAGCTACCGCCCACAATCCCCCGCTGGTCTTACCATTAATAACGAGGATGACAAAATACTAAAAATACGGCGGAGAAGTGAATATATATATATATATATATATATACAGTATTATCCCCACTGATTCAAGATGGCCACCTTTCTTGCTTCCACCCTTAACACACAAAGTTTAATAAAAACTAATTAAACTTCCGCTGGTAATGATATATATATATATATATATATATATAAGAATGGTGTAGGCTCATAAGATTGTACAGTATAAACATATGACAATTATCGACGTACCGGTACCTGCATTGGTGACACTTGACCTTGCCTACAATATGATCATGTTAACTTAATGTATCAGTGCAAGTACTACAAGCGCAGTTTAGCTTGCACAGTCGTGGTAAGTAATGTCTGGGCAGTGTTTGGAGGTACAATAAAGTGAAGCCACTGGTGAACTATTTTAATAATACTGTTTGAGTAAAACACAAAAAATGACTGGGATTCTCTAGTTAGCGGTCTTAATTATGGGATTCTCTAGTTAGCGGTCTTAATTATGTTTCTATCATTAGGATGTGTTAAAGTAATTCTGACCACGACTGCACTCCTGTTAAAGGCATCTACAGGATTAACTTCCTTATAGCCCAATATTCCAAAGAGACTTTTTAATCCTGACAAATATCGCCATATGCACTTCACTCATTCCAACAAATCCATCCCTTTCACCTACAGAATTAATTATAGCCTACCGTTATGTATTTCGTTTCCTCCCATAAATATTTCGGGGTCCACAGTTCAGGGGGTTCACTTGCCTTTTTTTTGTATCTTTCTCTAATTTTCTCTTTTTCTCTGGCTTGTATCCCTTCGGCCCCATTCAGCCAACTGTTTTAAGAAGTTTATCCCCATCCAGGTGTCGATTTCTTCCTGGCGAGCGATAGCGAGCCAACATTGTATGGAGAAATCTGGCTTCACCGGAGACATTTTTCTATCGAAAAATGTACAAATTTAGCTTGCTGTCAAAACAAAAATACAGTATATATGCTGGCTCGCTTCCGCTCGCCAGGAAAATATTTACACCTGGATGGGGGTAAACTTCTTAAAACAGTAGGCTGAATGGGGCCGAATAGATACAAGCCAAAGAGAGAGGGAGAGAAAGAGAAAAAAGCGAGGTGGTCTCCCTTAAGCGAAAATGAGATGGACGGCGCACACTAATTCATATTGTTTCACCAACCAACTTTACCTCTAAACTCAATTAATGAAATCAACAAATACATGTGGCACTCCAAGGACTCGAACCAAGGATACTCGCACCGAAATTCCGAGCAATTATGCATTACGCTATCAAGACAGCGTCAGAACAAAGGTGGCCCTGGGGTTCCTGCGTGTACAACTAACCTCAATATTTAATAATTTACAACTTTGGTTCGGTCACACCTAGAATACTGCAACATTGGTATCAACATATTTAAAATACTATTAATCTAATAGAGGCCATACAAAACAAAGCTTCAAGACGGATCAGACGTCATCACAGACAGATAACGTCCGTCCGTTACTTTGTTCAAACAGACGTTTATACTGCACCTACTTGCGATAAACAGACAACAAATTATATTAAGGTACACAATTACTAACAAACTATACTGTTTCTTTTCAGCTGACGGTAAATTGAATCCCTTAGCAGCTAATTGTCAATACTTAATGTCTCTGCATCATATTAAGACCAAGTTTATATAATTAGCACCATATGGCACTACAAAATCTTCACAATAACTGAAAAATATTGTTGAGAATTTTGCAAATTACCGTCGATCTTGTTTAGGCAATACATTTTCCCCACAACCTCCGAGTGTAATCACCTCCCAGTTCATTTAGTTAATTGCCCCATCCTTGATTTTTGCTTAAACTATGTTCACTAGTCATCACCTCCCTGATCTTAATGGGCCGTTTTTCTGGTCCCCTTTCTTCATCATGCTTATCTCCATTAGTATTGAGATTTTAAGAAGTTTGCCCCATTAGTTTGTCGATTTTAAGCCCTTTCGCCCCATTTATTTGTCAATATTAACACCTGTCATGGCCTTTAGGTGTAGATTTTTTTCCTGGCGAGCAATAGCGAGCCTGTATTTGTGGAGGAACCGGCCTTCGGCCGTGACATTTTTCTATCGAAAAATTTACAAATAAATATCGAAGGGGGATCTAATGGATGTTTTTTTAAGTTTGATGGATGTCTAGGGAGGAAAATAAATATATAGTAAGATAAGTAAACAAGCAAATAAATGAGCCCATCCTCCCTTAATCCTTCTCCCACTTTATAATCTCTCTGCACAACCCCCGCACATTCTACTCCCCAGGTGGAGGTCCTCTGCGGGCCCCACTACGTAATCGTAAAAGTCAATTGCGCACTTAATAGCCTATACGCGAGCATGGGTGTCGCACAGCACGTAGGCTACACCGAGGGGGAAGGGTCGCGGTTGGTTCCTGGAATATGCGACCATTTCAACCAATAGATCTCAACCAGTGTCAATTCAACCAAGACCAATCACATTACATCCGCGTTAACTTGATTTCCTAACCTAACCTAACTTAACTTCTTAAAACAGCATCGGTTGATTTGGCTTGGTTGAAATTATCTATCCGATCGCCGTGCTAGTGGTGTGTTCAGATGTGGGTTATGTATGTGTGTGCTCAGGTGTGTCCGTGGTAGCTCAGGTGTTCACGTGTACATAACCACTATCCGTGTATTACCTTATATAAATCGCTGGTTTGTTTATGCCTCCCATACACAACTCTATTCAAAGTGGATAATATAGTGCACAAGTATACTACTAAAGAACTAACTTGAAACAGTGAGTATAAATAGAGTGAATATACTGGCCAGGATACGTGTATGAAGGGAATGTTTCAAAATATTCCATCAGAGTATCAAAATTATTCAATAAAATGTGTACCACCTTTCGCTGTGGCCGATTGTACATTTGCGGACATTAATTCATATACATTCTGAGACATCACACTGATAATATGAACCTCCGAAGTACAAATATCAGGTTAACGAATTAATAAGGAGATTAAATTCTGCACGAGATAGCTTCGATAAGATGTAGACGGCATTAAAAAGAGTGGAAGGGACTCTTGTTCTCGAAAAGGGGCTCTAGTTCTGAGGCTATTCCTGACTGCTGGATAAATAATCCAGAAGGGTTGATAGCCTTTGAAGTCCTATTTTAACTACCCGTACCTAAAAGAATGGTCCACATGCGGTACGTTTCAATTGCTAAACAGATTGGCGGCACTCCAGGCAGCCCTGTTCTGAGAGGCATTGTAAGCATCTCTTCCCTGAACACAAGATCAGTTTCCGAGTATGGTAACCTAGCACTATACTCATTAGTTTCGAAGCATGTCAGCGAAGAACGCTACCATTCTTGGATCAGCGGCTGGCCTAGGCCGTCCACACGTATAAAAACAATTGTTTGCATGTACTGCAAGATTTGTTTTTATGCCAAGGATTTCGCATCCCTCTTCTTGTAAGCTTCGTTTTCTAAGGCCCGTCCACACGATCAGTTTCGAGTGTGGTAACCGAGTACGATACTCATCAGTTGCGAAGCGTGGCAACGAAGCCTGCTACCAACCTTGGATCAGCACCTAAGCCGTCCACACGTATACTATATAGGCCTACTGACTCGCCTGATCAGTGTCTAGGTGGCTGCTGGCGCCATTATTAGGTGTTAAATGGCTCCCAAGAACACTCGGTCATTCGCCGCCGTAAAGCAGCGTTATGAAGTATAATGTAAAGTATAACAAATCAGAAAGGTTGTTAACAAAACAAAAGGGAGCCATAAGCAAATATAATTACAGTACCAGGTATATTAGAAAATCTTCAGTATGAAGAAAGGTTACAGAAATTAGGCTTACATTCGTTAGAGAGACGCAGAGTTAGAGGGGATATGATAGAGGTATTCAAGTGGTTTAGTGGGATTAATAAAGGGGACATGAAAAATGTACTAAAGCTCAGTGATAGCGAAAGAACTCTTACAAATGGTTTCAAATTAGATAAATTTCGTTTAAAGAAAGATATAGGCAAATATTGGTTTGGTACCGTAACAGAGTTATAGATAGGTGGAATAGGCTACCAAGTGTTATAGTGGGATCAAGAACGATAGGGAGCTTTAAGATAAAATTAGATAGGCATATGGACGAGATGGGTTGGGTGTGAGGGGGATCTGTCAGGTATTGGCCAGGTGTGGGGCTCTGCAGACCCCCGTTTTTCTGACCTCTGACCGTTTCGGTGAGGTCAGTCCTAATGGTGTTAGTGAGCTGGGCTTATAATTAGGGTTGGGTGTGACCGGGATCTGCCTTGTGTAGGCCAATCGGCTTTCTGCAGACTCCCATTTTCTTATGTTCTTATATTAAACTTGGGGATCCAAATTATTTAAAAAGTTACATGCGCATATCCCCAGATATGTACCAGATACTACTTAACATAGCGTATCCTATCATTAGAAAGAAAAAGCCAAATATGCTGGCGAGACCAAGTGAGAGTGTGTGTGTGTGTACGACATAGTAGGCTAGCCAGGTGGCAGGTGCCGACGCACGAATAACAACTAAAACATGCTCGAGCCGGGATGGTGCTCGTCTTTCCGCGTCCACAAGGTCAGTTTTCAGGCATTCTCCTTTGCCATGCTCGAATACCTCACTTGGAAACTGATCATGTGGACGGGCCTTAATACTTCTGGTACCTAACTAGCTCCTCATTTGGTATCGTAACTTCCAGTTTATCCCCACACGATCATTTCACCATTCTCATCTCGCTACGTAGCCTACTAAAATTGCATTCTGTTAATATAATAGACTTTGACTGGCTAGGTTTCTAAAGCATAGGTCATAACGTCTTGACACACGAAACATAACTTTGCTTTACAATGTACAATCGTGAACATTTATTTCTGAACAAATTTTAGATGCCCAATATTATAATATAGCCTACAGACTATTTTGATATGCCGCTTGAGCCACAAAAATCAAGTTACTGGGAATCGGTACTTTAATTATAATTTGATGTGCAAGTACCGGTACTGGCCAATGTAGGCTATAATGTTCTTGACAATAGGCTATATAATTATGTATGTATAATACTCAGGCATATATATGGAGATGCAGGACTGAGGAGTTGCTGACCAAGTACCAGGAAATGCTGGAGAGGATCAAGGAGAAGGGTGGATTTCCTGTGGTACACAGTATCCTGCCAAGAAGAGGGGTACGGAAGGAATGGTCCTCCAGGGCTATTGGTGTAAATAGCCGGCTGGAGAAGTATTGCAAGGCAAAGTCAATACCATTCCTAGATAACTGGACCCACTTCTATGGTAAGGATGAACTGTATGCCCAGGATAGAGTACATCTTTCTCGACTAGGAGTT
Source organism: Paralithodes platypus (assembly GCA_032716605.1). Classification (NCBI taxonomy): domain Eukaryota; kingdom Metazoa; phylum Arthropoda; class Malacostraca; order Decapoda; family Lithodidae; genus Paralithodes; species Paralithodes platypus. The sequence goes on along the minus strand of CM064504.1, from coordinate 25,730,003 downwards.
TCGACCTTGGCCAGCTCACTGGACAAGATTGTTGCGGGGTTTCGTTAAAAAAACCTGGGTGTGTAAGTAAAATACTGTCTCCATATGGAGCAGGTACTTCATGTGACAAACCAGTGAGTAAAATAGAAATAATCAGTCAAGATAGTGCGAATATAGTGATGTGTAATAGTAGTATCGATAACACTACACATGTAACTGATAGTAAAGATGAGATTACTGATAGAGTAGAATTTCCGTCTAGAGCTAGTAGTTCAACAGGCAATAATAAGTTAGCTAAAAACAATAGAAAATTAGTTGCAAATAAAAGTAATAGGTTGAGGGTATATTATACAAATTGTAGGAGTTTATGTAACAAAATGAACGAACTTAGAGCACTCGTTAGCACAGAAAATATAGACATAATAGCGCTAACTGAAACGTGGATTAATACAGAATCTAGGCATTTTTTAGCAGAATTTGATATTCCAGGATATAGTTTGTTTAAATATGACCGAACAAGTAGGAGGGGCGGGGGTATAGCAGTATTTGTCAGGAGTACATTAAAAAGATGTATTAAATCAGGTATTAGACTAAATAATGATAATGAAAGTGTTTGGGTAGAGGTTAACGAAGGTAGTGAGACCATAGTTATTGGAGTTATATATAGACCGCCTAATATGAGTAGAAATGGCGGAACATCGTTATGGGAGGAAATTAAAATAGCATCAAGGTTTAGCAATGTGTGCATTATGGGGGATTTTAATTTTCCGAACATTGATTGGCAGCACCAAATAGGCGACTCCAATTCAGTAGAGTTTATTGAGGTAGTACAAGATAGTTTTTTATTTCAATTCATAGATACGCCGACTAGAGGTATTAATATTCTTGATTTAGTTTTCAGTAACAATGAACATATGATAAATGATGTAGAGATTGGTGACCACCTAGGAAATAGCGATCATAAATCTATTTATTTTAATATACAATGGACAGGGAATGCTAAAGAGAATACGACACTTATCCCAGATTTCAGAAAAGCCGATTATGGTGGGCTAAGAAGAGACTTAAGGGTGGACCCTATTGTTAAGCAATTAAGTCAGGATATGCCAGAGTTAAACTTGCCACCTACATATAACCAGTTTATTGCTTCACTCCACAATGCTCAAAATAAATATATCCCTAAAAGAAAATTTAGATCGCAGCAGAACCAACCAAAATGGATGACTAATAAGCTAATAGATCTTATAGGAAAAAAGAAAGGAATATATAGAAAAATAAAGAAAGGCGAAAATCATCTACATATATACTATCAGACAGGTCAAAAAGGAAATCAGGAAAGCAAAAAGAAATGATGAAATAAGGATAGCCAGTGACTCAAAAAATAACCCTAAAGCTTTTTACCAACTATATAAATCTAAAGTTAGAGATGTAATAGGCCCCCTAAAAACTTCAATAGGAGAAATAACAGAAAATTATTTAGAAATGTGCAGTACATTAAATAGTCAGTTTCTTTCCATTTTCACTAATGAAAATTTGGCACAGATTCCAGAAGTCAATATGGTATATAGTGATAGTATAGAAAATATGTTAAGTACAGTTAGTATAAGTAGAAATGATGTGCTTAAGGAAATTGACAGACTGAAACCTCAAAAATCGCCTGGTCCTGACGAGGTATATGCTAGAGTATTAAAAGAATGCAGAGATGAGTTAAGTAGCCCATTAGCATTTTTATTTAACAAGTCATTAGATTAAAATGTAAAACTTGCAAACTAAACAAACCAAAATTGGGACAAGGACAATATAAAGTCAAATTAAATGATCAAAATCGCTATGTAGAAACAACGCTTACTAAAATGAAAATTATTAAATAAAAGAACACAGGTTTAGTTCCAGAAGCTTGGAAGCTTGCAAATGTAGTTCCGATCTTCAAAAAAGGTGATAAATCGATAGCATCCAATTACCGTCCCATTAGTCTCACATCAATCATAGGAAAGTTGCTAGAGTCTATTATTGCTAGGAAAATTAGAAGCCACTTAGACAAATTTAACTTAATAAATTCTTCGCAGCATGGATTCACTCAGGGACGTTCTTGCCTTACTAATTTGCTTATCTTTTTCTCAGAGGTATATGAAGCAGTAGATAGTGACAAGTCATATGATATTATTTATTTAGATTTCAGTAAAGCTTTCGACAGAGTCCCTCATGAGAGATTGATGAGAAAGGTTGAGGCACATGGAATAGGAGGATCGTTGTTGGGATGGATTTGGTCATGGCTAATTGGTAGGAAACAGAGAGTCAGCATAAATGGTATCAAGTCAGAGTGGGGAGCAGTCAAAAGTGGTGTCCCCCAGGGATCGGTATTAGGTCCCCTGTTGTTTCTTATATACATAAATGACCTAGATTTAGGTATAACTAGTAGGATAAGTAAATTCGCAGACGATACTAAAATGGGGAGATCAATTGATTCAGATAGCGATATGGAGTGCCTCCAAAGGGATCTAGATACCTTACATGAATGGTCAGTAAATTGGCAGATGAAGTTTAACATTGACAAATGCAAGGTATTAAAGATAGGGAAGATGCAAACAAATGTTAAATATAAACTAGCTAATTTAGAATTAGAAAATTCAGACTGTGAGAAAGATCTAGGTGTGTTTGTTAGCAATGATTTGAAGCCTAGAAAACAGTGTATAAGCGTTCGTAATAAGGCAAACAGGATTCTCGGGTTCATCTCTAGGAGTGTGAGTAACAGAACTGCTGATGTTATCTTAAAACTTTACTTGTCATTAGTGAGACCCCACATGGATTATGCTGTCCAATTTTGGTGTCCTTATTACAGAATGGACATAGATTCATTGGAGAGAGTACAGCGTAGAATGACAAAAATGATCCATAATATTAGAAATCTTTCGTATGAAGAAAGGTTGAAGAAATTAGGTTTACATTCGTTAGAGAGACGCAGAGTTAGAGGGGAGATGATAGAGGTGTTCAAGTGGGTTAGTGGGATTAACAAAGGGGACATGACAAATGTACTAAAGCTCAGTGATAGCGAAAGAACTCGTACCAATGGTTTCAAATTAGATATATTTCGTTTCAGAAAAGATATAGGCAAATATTGGTTTGGTAACAGAGTTGTAGATGGGTGGAATGGACTACCAAGTGCTATAGTGGGGTCTAAACCGGTAGGGAGCTTTAAGATAAAATTGGATAAGCATATGGACGAGAAGGGTTGGGTGTGAAGGGGGATCAGCCGGGTTGGGCCAATCAGCACTCTGCATACCCCCATAATCCTGCGTTAATCTCTAACCGTTTTGGTAAGATGATCCTCAGGGTATTAGAGTGTTGAGCCTATAATTGGGCTTTGTAATTGAACTGGGGTTGTGTGGGACAGGGATCTGCCTTGCTTAGGCCAATCGGCTTTCTGCAGACTCCCATTTTCTTATGTTCTTATGTTCTTATATACCCAATTGTTGGGGGTGGCCGAGACGAGATACAGCCCGAAAAGAAAACATTTAAAGTTCCTAATCTCAGGGTCCGGACAATTTTCGTGTTCCCTCGCCAGTTTCTCTGTCTCGTCGAGTAGGAGAATTATACAAGGGGAGGAGAAGGATTCCTAGTCCCCTGCCCCATGAAGGAAATGTAGGACAGTAAAAGAGACATACAGAAACAGCTAAGGTTGGGTAGAGGATGCCAAACCTCACTCTAGATAGGACCAGCCCTCACCCAATCATATTTATAGTAACAATAAATGGACTCCGTAGTCAGCCATCTTAAATACTGTATCTCATTAAGCCGAATTCCCAGACTGGAATAAGATCTGACTTTACCGTGTTGAGGGGTTGAATAGGCTGTAAGCCTATTTGCATTAAAATGTAAAACTTGCAAACTAAACAAACCAAAATTGGGACAAGGACAATATAAAGTCAAATTAAATTATCAAAATCGCTATGTGGAAACAACGCTTACTAAAATGAAAATTATTAAATAAAAGAACACAATCCACCACATAGGGTGTACATTACTACATGAGCAAGTTAATCTGTTTCCCAAGCAAACTAATCGCACATATAACACCGCACTATCGTCACGTTAAAGGAAGTAGTCAAGTTTGGGAAGTCCGGGACGTTCTGGCAAATTTTACTAAACTCTGCATGAATAAAGAAACTACATGTTAAATGTCAAAATATTATTTAAAATCAAATTTGCAACATGACAAGACATTAACAATAGTACAAAATACAAATATTGATAAGATATCTATACTATTACAAAATAATATATAAAATACAGTACAGCACTCACTAACGATAGTGCTATCGGGTAGGTACCTGTAAGCATAGCATGCCTCAAGTGACCCCTATCAATAACTACCCTACAAATAACCTACATTTATAGCACAAATAAACTAAGGAAATCGCAAAAGTAAGCAATTGATACTATCGACAATGAATACATATAATATAAAGACAAATAATTGCAAAATATGAAGTAACAACAGATTTAAACAAAGAGTACTCTTTTAACAAGAACAATAAATGTAAAAAATCATCAATATTAATAATAGAAAAAGAAAAAGATAAACAATAAATACAGACAAAAAACAATAAATACAGACAAAAAGTAAGCAGAGGTTATACAAGAAACTTCAAGTTAAAAATGCTTGATTAAAATTATTGATGTCAAATTTTAGAATACAGTCACAATAATTGACCCTAAAAAGATTAAATTTATGTAACAATTTACTTGCCTCAAAACCTCTGTCCACTAAGAGTTTGTATAGTAACCTAGCTCTAGCCCAAAAGTCATCTACTTTAGTGCAGATTTTACAAAATCTTATTAATTGGGAATAAAAACAATTATAAGTTATTTTACTATCGATATTACTACTAGGGAAAGGAAAGTTTATTACGTTAAAATTAAAATCATCAACTTTGTGATATACTTTAAGTATGCACTGTTCATTAACAATCTCTATATTTATATCAAGAAAATTGTCAACTTTATAATTTACGTTACATTGTGTGAGGGGAATAGAATTAGGGTAAATAAGTTTAGCAACTTGATTAAAATTTAACAAATTGCAAACGAGAATATCATCAATATATCTACTATTATTACTTAACAATTTAGCAAGTGCTAATTTTTCTGGAATTTTATTTTTCTTGCTACTGTCAACTAAGTCTTTTATATATTTAAATTCTAAAGCAAGCAAGAATAAGTCTGCAATTAAAGGGCTAGCATTTCCACCCATAGGAATTCCTAATATTTGTTTGAAAATGTACGGCCCGAATCTAACATAAGTATTGAAAAGGAGGAATTTAAGGACATCTTTAAGTTTAGTTCTCTCAAAATATACAGAACTAGTGGGAGTGGAGCTAAGTGATGCATTATTAAAATATGTATAAACATTTATGAAATAATTACCATTCCTAACGAACCTGTCAAAGTGCAAATCTATAATAAAGCAAAGCTCTGAATATACTAAATCTAAAGGCAAATTGATATACAAAGTTGAAAAGTCGAAGCTATGTACCGAGGTAACTTTCGGCATGGTATTTATTTTATCAATAACTTCTAACGAATTGTCAACACTCCAATAATAGTTAATGCCAGTTCTTCTCATGATGGTAATACATCTTTTATGAGTACTTTTAATGTATTTTAAGCAATTTACGACTTGTTCTGATAGAGTTTTAGTGGTAGCAAATTTTGCTCCGGCAATAAAGCCATATTTATAAGGTCTTTTTATGAAATTTAGGTAACATGTATAATTTTGCAATGCACTTGTTCTTATCAGAAAGTTTAATATCAAATGTTATATTTTTCTTGGTATGTTCATCGATTAAGTTATCAATATTCAGATTATTTTGAATTTCATAAACAGAATTACCGCAAATATTTTTACGTAATATGTTACCCTTAATACCTAATTCTTTTTTCATGTTTTCAAGATAAAATTTCTTACATGTGAAGCTATAATTATTGCTGGCTTTATCTACTGTAGTGATTACAAAATGTTTATGTAAATTTATTAAATCAGCTTTAAGCTTATTATTATAGTCTATAAAATCTGAAAGATTAAATTCATTTTTAAGCGAGATAATTTTATTTATAATTAACTTAATTAATAATTTAGACCATGCTTCTAGTTCTCTCGCATCGCAGCACGCAATTTTTAACAATTTATCTTTTAATTTATTGACTGAAAAAACAATATCTTTTAAAATTATGTCCCATGTTACTTTATTACTCCCTATTCTAAATTTAAACCCTTTACGACATAGCTCCGCTAATTTGTCGTTTGCAAAATGTTTAACTAGTTCTACATCACCTGTTAATATGTGACATATCGGACTATAAATGAACTTTGCTAGTGCATCACGTCTGCTAGCTGGCATATCCATGACTCTTTCACACACGCATTTATTATTATTGAAAATATCATTATCTGAAAGATTTCCTAAAACTTTATTATAATTACAAATATTAGACCCAACAGGTCGTTCATATGAATACACTATTAATGGTTTGAAATCTTTACAACCATCTGGTAACATGGACTTAACTTTCTTTGAATTAATAAGACTGTTAACATTAATTTTGTCTAAAATTTTAGAGGAATAATTTAAAGTGGACATGACTTTATCTTTAATACGGTTATCTTTGGATTTCTTAGAATTAGCTCTAATATATCCCATAAAAGCAAAGACTATATTCTTAAATTTATTTGTGAAATTATGTTTATTGTTTAGAATATTTTCTATAAAAGGAGCAAAACTTTTCTTTTGTAGGCCTTTCAATGAATCTTTTAATGTTTTAATTCCGAAATTTCGATATAATGAATATAAATTATTAACAATAATGTTAATATCAGACCTGTTTTTCTTTTTATTAAATTTATTTAGTCTTCTATTACCGTGTCTACCAGGTCTTCTGTTTAAAACAGGGAAGTTAAAATATGGGTTATTAAAATAGTTTTTTAATAAATCTGTATACAAAATGTTGCCTAAATTTGGAAAAATGTTATTTTAATACCACGAATTTTCAGTGTTTCTTATAACAAAATGTTTTCATTTACATCAATATATAGTGTTTGTAATTAATTAGAAATCTCGGGAAAACCTATTTTCCCCATTAGGCCTATTGATGGATGTTGAGACACGGCCCCTAGTGATTTGAAAAGATATTAGCCTAACCTAACAACCTTACCTTACCTAACCTAACCTAGTATTATGGGTGGGGGCCGATTATACGAAGGTGAAAGAAAAGTCAATGAAGTCTACGGCGTTTACTCTGCAATGTTCAGCTTTGATTGTACATTGATAACGGGAAAGTACCGTATTGACAACCTTGTCACGAAAATTAAATTTTAGTAGCATACTTTTATATTAGGTTTTTCCGAGGGTTTAACACATTTTCATATGATCTTTAGAGCTGTCGATAACTGGAAGTACCATATTGACAACCTTGTTACGAAAAATAAATGTTAGTACCATACTTTTTTATTAGGTTTTGCCGAGGGTTAAAACAAAATTTCTTATGATCTTTAGAGCATATTGATTCAATATTTATCTTCAAATATATCAATAAAATTCGTGGTATTAAAATAACATTGAACCAAAACATTTTGATTACTTTGAACAATTTCTATAATTTTGTATTTGTGTATTTGTTCGGAGGTAGTGGTGGAACAAACAAAAAATCACAATCTCCAAGACGTCGGATAGGAGAGTGTTGAGCCTATCCGATGTCTTGAGGATTAGCCAAGCCTATTGTGATGTTTGTTTTTGTTTTGTGGAGGATTATCCTTGCTAGTGTGACAAAAACGAAGCAATATAAAATTAAATGCTCAGTCATAGACTACCGACACAGTACCGGTATATAAAAAAGTACGGGTACATTTTAAATTAATTAAGATGAAAACCTTTGCAGGAGTGTTTACAAGTGGTAGTGAAGTTGGAAAAATAGCGGGGGCACAAGGTCAAGTTTTAACATGCAGCACTACCAATAGTTAACCCCTTCAGTATTTGAGGGCGTGTGTTTACACTGTATACCGGTACTGGTTATCATTAGACTATTTTAAGTCATTTAGGAAGGATATCTAGAAATAAAAAGAGAATAAAATATCTCCATTAACTTCCTAATCGTCCAATAATGGCCTAGCCAGAATGAACCATCCAAACACATCATATTCCTGAAGGGCTTACGACAAGTTCCGTCAATATTGGATAAGCATATGGACGAGAAGGGTTGGGTGTGAAGGGGGATCAGCCGGGTTGGGCCAATCAGCGCTCTGCAGACCCCCATAATCCTGCGTTAATCTCTAACCGTTTTGGTAAGATGATCCTCAGGGTATTAGAGTGTTGAGCCTATAATTGGGCTTTGTAATTGATTTGGGGTTGTGTGGGACAGGGATCTGCCTTGCTTAGGCCAATCGGCTTTCTGCAGACTCCCATTTTCTTAATATACTATATAATTGTGAAAATAGGTCGTTCAAATTAAGCTATAGAATAATTCGGTCATGTTGGCTAATTTACTGGATAGCATAGCCTACCCGTGTATCGTGTTGAGTTATGTTCAACTTGGCGGCTAGGAGCTCACGTAGCCTATGTGGTCAACGTCCAGTCATACTCATAATCAACGGTTTGCCGAAGGAAGCTTCATGTGAAATTATATAAAGTTAACAAATAAACATTGTTTTTCAAAATCTAAAGTCGGAAAATTTAAATAAACAATCAAGGGACGATTAAAAACATACCACAACTCAAGAAACCATGTTCAAGTTGTATTTCGCAGTTTTATCATTTGGGTTGTCGACAAACTTTTGACGCCGGCTGTACATCCTAATAGCGAAGATTATGTCACAAGAATATCAAATCAACACTTACAGCATGCGCTGATAAAGTAGCAATGTTGAACACGGGGGAAACAGCCGCTAACCCAGTGAAGCAGGTGTTGGAGAACGCGAGTACACACTACCTTCCTCGCTGAGGGTCGTGCCCGTACTGACTGGATTTCTGAATTTTTCCGTATCCCGTCTTCGCTCACTTGTCAGCCAATCACAGAGGCGCTAAACCACGAACCTGGGAAAATAGAAAGGGGGAGGTGAGGGAATTGTAGGGAAAATATGGGAGGGGGAGGTGGGGATAGAATACTGGAAGAGAGTAAGTTAGTAAATTAGAGGAAGGGGAGTATGATTAGAACTTAGAAAGAGGTAGACAACGGGATATGATAGAACAGTGAGATGTGGAGGAAGAATAAGAAACGACAACAGTGGTGGTGGTGGGGGAGGGGGAGAGCATAAGTGAACACATTGGGGAAGGGGGAGGGGGGTAGAAGACGTGGGACGGTAGTTGAGGGACGTAAGGGAGAGGGGGGAGGGGTAATGAGCAGGAATATGGATACTTTACAATTTACACCAATGGGGGAAGGTAGGGGGAGGGGAGAGGGGGATTATGAGAGAGCAAGTGAGGAGTGTCAAGTGATAATTATGGGGGAAGAAGGGTAGGGGTCAATACGAACAGGACAAATATGGAGCAGTTTAAAAGAGGGAGGGGGAGGGGGCTCAGAAGGTAAATGGGGGATGTGAGAGAGGTGTAACGGGGCGGGGGGGGGGGATATGTAGAAGTATCAATAATATCCATCGGAACAAAGGCATCTTGTTACATTGTTGCAATCATATTTACGGCTAGTGTACAGATATCATATCAATACTGTATATATTAAGAAATTGATGGCATACTTAACCCGTACAGTACCGGTGATGTTCTTTTCATTATATTTTAATTTTACGATTTGATCATATGATTTTATTCAGCTTAGGAGGGACGTTTACCCATTACAAGACGACATACTATCTCAATCCTTTTAGATACCATATATTCGTCCTAAGCTTCATAAAACCGTTTAGATGTAGTTACAATCAAATACAAAAAATAGACGCCGGTACAGCAGGGGTTAAATACACCCAATGATTATATTAACCTGAAAATATATTATCGTTCAATATTGGCGATAGACTGTTGGTGGAAGTCTTGTTTGGCCTGCATTATAACACTGTTCATTGACAATTCTTTAATTCAAGTTCACATTATTAATAATACATAATACAGTACCTGTACTACATACATATACATCCTACGTATGCAGTGGCGGCCAGGATTATATGCATTGTTTTTCTAGGTGAGTGAAGGCAACAAAAGGCAAAGCTGTCTGTAACAAGTGTCTCCTGTAAAATTGAAAGAGTGACAGAGAGCCAAATTCAAGGTACTGTACTGTACAGCCGCTTGCACAAGTAGCTGCTACAGTCGCGGACAGGAATAGCTGGACAATATTTACATCAACAATTGTGACACACAGGCGAACAACTTTGATGAAGTGCATGAACCACATACATAAAATGACGGGGTTCACTTCTTAAGGGGGCCCACCTCGCTTTTTTATCTTTCTCTCCCTCTCTTTGGCTTGTATCCATTCGGCCCCATTCAGCCTAATGTTTTAAGACGTTTACCCACATCCAGGTGTTAATATTTTCCTGGCGAGCGGTAGCTAGCCAGCATATATATTTTTTGTTTCGACAGCAAGCTAATTTTATACATTTTTCGATAGAAAAATGTCTCCGGCGAAGCCGGATTTCTACATATAATGCTGGCTCGCGAGGAAATAATCGACACCTGGATGGGGATAAACGTCTTACAACAGTTGGCTGAATGGGGCCGAATGGATACAATCCAGGGAAAGAGAGAAAAGGAGAGAAAGAAAAAAAAGCGAGGTGGGCTCCCTTAACGCTCCTCTTACTGTTCTTACCATTAACCCCTTCTGTACCGGCGACGTATTTTTAACTGTATTCTGGCAACTATTAGACGATTTTATTCCGTTTAAAAAGGGCTTCCAACCATTAACAGGCTTCGAACTCTCTCACTTAACCCATTTTACCACAGATCCTTCTTAAACTGTTCAAAAACATCTCAATATAGCTAGAATATAACTCAAAAGACGTTACCGGTAAAGAAAGGGTTAAGGGGGGATGGGCCGGTTTTCTGGACCACGTTCTCCCTCATGTTTAGCCCCATTAATGTTCAGATGTTAAAGGTGAATTACGGAAGAAAATCAGTGCTGCAGTTAGTATTTTACAATGTAGTAATGGTCAAGATATGTCGCATTACTGAACGTTACGGTGCTATAAATAAACTTTCTAATAATATAAATAATGCAATAATTGTTTTTCTGGCAAGTAGTTGAAGCTTGCTGACAGAAAACAGCTGGGAGAGAAGGTGCGTGTTGATTGGCTATGTAGGCTCGTGACGTAAACTGAGACCGGGAGAATTTGAAGACAGTAAACAAACCCATATAAGTAAAGGTGGGATGATACCCTCTGTGACATTTATTCATTAATAATGGCGAACTGTGTGACTGTATGGTATAATAATCTTTCTAGGGCACCAGTGAATTATGCCAAAGCTCACTCAAAGCAATACAGTGAGATTATTTTGATTAATTTCGTTTTACTTGAAGCCAGACCAGACGTATTTTAGAGAAGCATCCTGGATTGTTGTTGTTGATGTGTTTATTTTATACTAGCCCTCTGGGCCAGGGCCCTCACAAGGCTAGTGTTCGGTGAGGAGGTGCAAAGTCAAGTCATGTAACTGTCAGATATCATCATAAAGTTAGCTGGCTTTCAGGAATTGTCTAATTGGAGTGATATAGCCTACATGAATTTGGTCTAAGCATCATAACCTGGTGCTAGTTTATACCAACTACATCTTTAAGTATTCCTTTGCAGGCTTTGCTTTGGGTATTAGAACTGTTCTTAAAAATAAATAAATAATAGGCCTAATAGTCTAACGTATATAGGGCCTAGGCCTATTTACAAACTCCAAATAGGCCTACGTGACACATCTAGTTGAATAATCAGGTTTCCCCCAATCCATTTAATAGGCTAGATATTAAAATAACCTAGGCCCTATAACTAATTTTACCATTGGGTAATGTATTTTACCCTAATTACATTTTGTAATACTATATTAGCTCATAATGTGTATAGGACTATAGCCTAGGCTTAGTTCTGGTTAAACATTAAAATTAATATTTACTTCGACTGACAATTCTTCCAGGGGCACAGTTCTAATATCTACAGGATATAGGCTATCCTAGGAAGTTTGGAATACCATTAGGCTATGCTAACCCAAAATATTTTAAAGTTGTACGTTAAGAGTATCCATTGGTTTAATATAATACGAACTATCCTCTCCTATACCTAACCCAATCTTATCCTATCTTCCCAAAGGTGGTGACCTCTTCCTATTGGTTTATCCGCTGTGTTCAGTAGCTTAAATTAGACCTAGTCATGTCACTACACCAAGATAGTTACACCCCTCATAGTCCCTTCTCAACACCTCGGCCCCCCCCCCCCCTTTTCATGTAGGCCTAGGCTAACTGTGCTTCGAAATTTCTAAATGTAAGTATCTCATACCAGGGTAAGAATGACGAAGTGTCTAGCCTAGGCTATGTAAGCATCTCATACCAAGGTAAGAATGATCGAAGTGTGTAGCCCTATTCTATCTATCTATATGCTCAGGCCCAATCCCCATTTTGGGGGTAGCCGACTCAAGACAGAGCAAGAACAGGGAAAACACAAAAACAACATAAAACAACGAATAAACACAGATAAAGAGCACCAACTCACACACATCCAGGTCACCCAGGAGAAGACCCAGAGACCAGGGTCACCAAGGTCGCTCCAGCACTCCCCCGGCCCCCGACCACCCGGAGAAGTTCCCTAGAGAGGAGAGGTAGCCCTAGTCTAGCCTTTATTATCAAGGTAAACCTTGCCTGATGTAATCAACTAAACCCTTTTATACAGAGCGTCAACCACATCCCTATCAGAGAAAATCCAACCAAGAACCCCGCGGCTAGTTCTCAACTCCCAAAGTATTTCTAAATTATAGCCTATTGATGAACGTAGAAATTTTGTATGGTCTGCTGTGGAATCTATTTTCGTCAGCTGAGAATGCCCTAGACTAGTAAACAGAGACTCATAAGGGGATTAATACAATATACTGTGTAAATGATAATCAGAAACCAGCACTTCATAATCATAATTTGATCCCATTTTGCTCATCATCGTGAATAGAGGGACTAGGGATAGAAAGAATCTGTGAGACCTCTACCTCGTGTCATGTTTGTTGTTGTTGTTGTTTTTCCCCAAGCTGCCTGGCCGAACAGCCCCAAGGCCCCGAGCAAGGCCAAGGCCATAACCGAGCGCCCCAACAGAACCCTCCCTGCCGACCACAATAAAGCCTGGGTGACCGAAGCCACTCCATGGCGGGGAGCTGAGGAGGGTGAGGAAACGCCCGGGAAACCAAAGCCCCACCCAGGGCCCTGTGCCCCTCAGCAATTATGAAGAGAAAGTTGAGGGGCAAAGGAATAATGTGACGCTTTAGCTTCCAATCTTGGTAGATTGGGAGCTCAATCCACGGAAGAGACGCCGTCACTCGAGATCTAGAAAATATATAAGTAAAAGGAACAGTCAGAGTAAGCTATGGGTATGGCAGAGATCGCTCAGTTCTCACTCTGATAGACCAGCCCATCACCACTGTCATGTTTGTTGTGGTAACAGGTGACGCCAGCAGACGATGCGCCTATCATCGTAGAGGAAAATAGTTGCCTATTTGCTTTCGAGTATTGTTATTATTATACATTTTTCATATGAATTATGTATAACTATCAGTGTCTGGTATATTTGTGGATAACTATATTCATATATAGTTTGGTTTATGTGAGTAACTCATATTTTTTATTCTACCTCCGTAATTCACCTTTAAGATGTTTTCCCCATTAGTTAGTCGATTGTAAGACCTTTCGCCCCATTTCTTCGTCAATATTTACACTGTTCGTGTTATTTAGGTGTCGATTTGTCGAGCCTGTAATGTTGGAAGAACCGGCCTTCGGCCGGTAAATTTTTCTACCGAAAAATGTACAAATTAATCTAGAAGGGGGATCTAATGGATTTTTTTTATTTTTTTTATTTGATGGATGTATAGGGAGGAAACTAGAACAATAATAAATACATGCACAAATCGGCCAAAAAGTTTGGTATTCAAGTATTCCTGACCACGACTGTACTATCAACGACAAAAGTTCGTTCCCCCCAACCAGCCACTGAGTGAATCCGAAACACCTGGGGGTCGACAAACGAAGCATATATGAAAGAAGAGCCATTTACTACCAACCACAGCACAGCCAGTCACCATGCCTGCTGTGAGTTCCAGTGCCACCACCAACCTCACGGGCCATGTCAAATGGTTCAACGTTAAAAAGGGGTATGGTTTCATTACCTACAGTGGAGTGGACATTTTTGTTCACTCCACCGGTATCTCCAACCCTAATCCTCTCCATCCTGTGCCCTCTCTTGCCACCAATGAGAGGGTAACGTTCAACATCAAGAGGAGAAGGAAAGGAGATGAAGCCATCAATGGCATGGGCCCTGATGGAGCGATCCTGAGGGGTTCAAGACATGGTAGAAGACGCAAGAGGGAGGACTACCACCAAGCCACAGCAGCAGTCAGTTGCACAACACCGGATTTGGTCCAGGTTGTTGTGACAACTGCAGTGACCCTCTGCAAAGGGGATCACAAGCTGCTTCAGGAGTATCTTCCCACACTCCTGAAGGCAAACAACCTCCCGCCCATCATCATCCCGCCTCTTCCAGGACCACCTTCACCACCCAGCCTCATTCCTACCCAGGCTATGAGGCCAAGAAGCCACCCGAGAAGGCGTCTGGATCTCCAGAAGCCTCTCTCAAAGACCACCTCACCACCTTCAGTCTCTGACTCTCCACCACCACCTATCACCTCTGCAGGACCAGCTTCGACCTCCACTCCATCACCAGCCACCATCGAACATCCGGTGGCAGCCTCCTCCTCTGCATCCGACTACTCCGAGTCCACCATGGGAGAAGATGTCGATGTAGAGGGGATAGGAGATGGAGATGTTGAACCTACAAGAACATCATCTCCTTATCTCGGGGAACCAAACTACGTCTACGACACCTGAACCAAAGAGGCAGAAACGACAAGAGGGGTTCAAGACCAACATCATCTCCTTCACCTTCATCATATCTCCACCATCTCCCACCTTCACCAACAACAGGGGCCTCTCCACACCAACACCACGTGGCCATGTTGCTCAAGAGACAAAACAAAACATGAAAAATAGCAAGGTGGTTAGCCCACCAGCTTTATCTCTCCAACTCTTCATCCTTCAAAACTTCGTTCTCCACTTGACCCTTGTACTTCTAACTTTGAAGCAACCTAGCTTCAATCTGATTCTGATTCTGATTCACCATATAGATGCTTCGTTTTTCGTCCCCCAGGTGATTCGGATTCACACAGTGGCAGGTTGGGGGGAATACACTTTTGTCGCTAAAACATAAATCCTGGCCAAATATGAACTCAAACAATATACCAAACCTCCGAAAACAAAATATTAGGTAAACACAACAATATATACCGGTAACATAAATACATAAGGAAACTAATAATAATAATAATTTTAATATTAATACTACTAATAATAATAATACAAATACTAATACTAATACTAATAACAATCAGCAATGAGATGATTCGATTCAGTTCGGGACATCTACGAAAACTTTCTTCCTTCTACTCTACTCACACTCACTCTCTCTCTCTCTCTCTCTCTCTCTCTCTCTCTCTCTCTCTCTCTCTCTCCAGCACATTATTCCACTGCAGTAGGGGAGATTAGTGGAATGAGGAGGGAAGAATATAACAAAATATATGGATCACAACAATGTAAGGTACCGGTATAACTATAAAGTAATAATTCAAATATATTAAGTTATAATTATGTACTGTATAGTCCTCAGTTCGTATTAATAGATAATTATTATTTTTTTCGTGTAGGCTATATATATATATATATATATATATATATATATATATATATATATATATATATATATAGCCTATATATATATATATATATATATATATATATATATATATATATATATATATATATATATATATATATATATATATATATAAACTTAACCAGTATACCTTCTATCATTACATCTTCCGGAAATACTAGTCAAACAGATCTTAACAGGCGGTCCTACCCGCGGTTACTCCCTTTACATTGGTGCCACATGTATAATCCCTAACAACGAAAATATATTATTTTCGGTATTAAGTACCTTAAGTCGGTTTGAAATGCTCAGGCTCTTTCTACAGGTACAAAAAAGCTTTATTGTTTTTATAATTAATTCGCTTATTAGTAAATTCAATGGACATTGTATACAGCTTGGCACAAGGCTACTGCCACGTTGCCAGACGTCGGCCAAAAAAACTCATCACAAATTTCAGGTGATGGCGCGCTGCCAGGCGCACAAAATTTATACTCTCACTTCATTTCATTCCTGACTTTGACACCATCCACAATGGAAGCTGCTCCAAATCGCCCCACCACTTGCATAGTCAGACAAAACAGATGGTACAGAAGAGAAACCTCTTAAAAAAAAATGCACCGAAACTTTTACCTCTTGGGTGGTGTGGAAAAAAAGTAAAAATATAAAATGGTAATATATTACCAGTACATACATACGTACGTACATACATATACATATATATATATATATATATATCGAACCGTCAACCATCAGGACGATAGCCGACGCTTTAATCAATTACACCACGGCAGACTGCCGTGGTGTAATTGATTAAAGCGTCGGCTATCGTCCTGATGGTCGACAGTTCGATCCCCACTGAGAGACTAGAAACATTTAGTGGCTCACGTGTATTTGTGATATATTCTCAATATATATATATATATATATATATATATATATATATATATATGAGAGAGAGAGAGAGCGAGAACGCCACAAAACTGGTTGGGGGGGGGGGGGGGAATAAAGTGGATGCAAGTGTGGTGTGGTGTATGTACGTCATCCACGTTGGATCCAACGATATACAGCGAACCCGGTCGGAAGATTTGCTTTTAAAGTACCAGCAGCTGATCAAGTCGTTTAAGGAGAAGTCATCAAGGATCATCGTCTCAGGAATCGTCCCCCGGCTCGGTGTAGAGAGCCGATTTTACAACATAGCCACCAGCACAAATCGTTGTCTAGCAAACCTCTGCAGGAAGGAGAACGTGGGATTCGTCGACACCTGGGACAATTTCTACTACGATGACTATTTGTTTTCGGATGATGGAGTTCATCTGAACCAGGTGGGAGCAGCGCGTTTTGGGCGTCTTCTCAACGATGCGGTGAAGGATTTTCGGAGAAGAAATCGACTCAGCACAGGACAACCAGGAAGGAGGACCGAAGACAGCGAGGACGGCAATCTACAAAGGAATTAAATACTAATCCGTCAAGAACCGCGAATTTGGATAAAGCTCCACCAACACGACCCAAATTCAAAACCGTCAGGGATAACGACCGAGGACCGAGGACAGCCATGAATGTAAATGTAGATCCGACCAGAACCAAAAATTCGATGAAAGAACGATCTGCGAGTTCTAAAACCGCAACTTTAAAGGTTTTCTATGCAAACGCTCGTAGCATACGCAATAAATTTTCAGATTTAGAGGAACTAGTGTTTACAGAAAATTATGATGTGATTGGCATAACAGAATCTTGGCTCAATACACAAGATAGAGACTTTTTAGCAGAGTATTCACTTCCCGGTTATGTAATGTTTGAGAACAGCCGAATAAATAAAAATGGAGGTGGCGTTTTATTTTATATCAAAGAAAGTCTTAACCCGACCCTCGTGTCAAAACCTCAAATTGTGAACGTCGACACATCTTTTGTGCTAATAAAGAATAATAAAGGTACAAAAATAATACTTGCGTTAATATACAGACCTCCAGCTCAATCAGTGCAAACTGACCGAGAAATTTACGAACAAATTGCAGATGTAAGTAACTCACAAGATACCGTAATTTTTGGCGACTTTAATTTACCTGTGACCAAGTGGGGCGATACTCTTACTTCACACTCCGGACATGACTTGTATACGAACTTGCAAGAGAGTTCGCTTTATCAATTTGTTCGAATGCCGACCCGTGGTAATAACGTTCTTGACATTGTACTTGCAACAAAAGAAGAATTGATAGAGAATTTGAATGTTGGTGATGAATTCAGTAACAGCGACCATCGTACGATAACTTTCACTTTAAAGTTTACTAGTAACGAACCAAATAGTAGCATCGAAAAAGTGCCTAATTTCAAGAAAGCAAACTTCCATAAACTTAGAGCTATGTTTAAAGAAACTGACTGGAGCTTTTTAATTAACAATAACGACATAAATACATCTTGGAAGTTATTCGAAACCACTTACCTAAAAGCAGTGCAAGACTGCATACCATCGAAAATACGGCGTCCAGGCCATAATAATAAGCCAAAATGGTGGAATAAAGATATTTCAAACTGCCTGCTTGCTAAAAAATGTGCTAATGATAGATTAAAATCCTCACAAAATGACGAAGAACGGGTGAAATTTGTAGAGCTACGACGCAAAGCCAAAAAGTTAATTAAGCAAAGTAAAAAGACCTTAGAGTTACATATTGCGAATCAAAGTAAAACAAACCCGAAAGAATTCTATAGTTATATCAGAAAGAAAAAAGTAGTTACTTCAACTGTTGGACCGTTAGTCGATGAAAAAGGAGAATACACCAAAGACGAAGTACAAATGAGTAATGCCCTCAATACCTTCTTTGCATCAGTTTTTACCACAGAAGACCTCAGTGATATCCCTACACCATCGCCGATTCAGATTGATAATTCAGATGTTCTAAGCAATATCACCGTTACAGAGAGAGAAGTATTGAATTGTTTAGATAAACTCAAGGTAAATAAAACGCCAGGACCTGATACAATCTCGCCTAGAGTTCTAAAGGAAGCTAAGAATGAGCTCTCCAAACCACTGACATTACTATTCAATAAATCCTTGCAGTCTGGAACTATGCCTGATCAGTGGAAGCTAGCCAACGTAACACCGATATTCAAAAAAGGCAGCAAATCCCTACCCAGTAACTATCGTCCAATTAGCTTAACCTCAGTTGTATGTAAAATGCTAGAAACGGTCATACGAGACAGACTCGTAAATCACTTGGAGGAAAATAACATACTTAAAGATACTCAACACGGCTTTCGTAAAAAACGTTCCTGTTTAACAAACCTCTTAGACTTCTTCCACGATATCCTCAACCTCTACGATGAGAGTAAAGCTGTAGATATTATATACCTTGATTTTCAAAAGGCCTTTGACAAAGTTCCCCACAAACGTTTACTGCTAAAACTAAAAGCGCATGGAATACAAGACGGTGTGTTGAAATGGATAGAAAATTGGCTCAGCAACAGAAAGCAAAGGGTAGTCATAAACGGTAAGGCATCTAAATGGACCAATGTAAGTAGCGGGGTACCCCAGGGATCGGTACTAGGACCAATTATCTTTCTAATTTACATCAACGACATAGATGAGGGTCTCACCTGCACAATCTCAAAATTTGCTGACGATACAAAAATTGCAAATAGCGTACTCTCAAAAGAACAAGTTGACGATATGCAACACAATCTAGATAAATTGTCATGTTGGGCCCAAATTTGGCAAATGAGTTTCAATGCGGATAAATGTAAAGTACTACATGTCGGATACCTAAATGAGAAAGCAAACTATTCGATGAATGGCACTCAGCTTAAGAATGTAAACAGAGAAACTGATCTGGGAGTAACAATATCGAGTAACCTAAAACCGAGTCAACAATGTTCAGAAGTTGTTAAGAAGGCAAACAAAATAATTGGCTTTATAGGCAGGTCATTTGAGCATAAATCCAAAGAAGTTATCCTAACCCTTTACAATTCCTTAGTCCGCCCTCTTCTGGAATACTGCGTTCAATCCTGGTGCCCTTATTACCAAAAAGATATAAACAAGCTAGAACGAGTTCAACGTAGAGTTACCAAAATGATACCTAGCCTAAAGAACAAACCATACGAAGAGCGTCTTAGAGAATTAAATCTATTTCCTTTAACCCAGCGCAGATTAAGAGGCGACTTAATTCAAGTGTTCAAAATCATCAAAGGCATCGACAATATGAACTGTAGTAAGTACTTCACTATCGACCAATCTAATTACACGCGGGGAAACGGTTGCAAAATTATTGGTAAATCTTTTAACTCGCACGAATCTAAGAATTTCTTCTTCAATCGAGTTGTCAACTTGTGGAATGGGCTTCCCCGAGACGTTATAGACTGCAGCACCGTTGATTCATTTAAATTCCGCCTAGACAAATATCTCGCATCAAACCCGCGACTGACTGCGTTTGTAAATGAATAACTTTATCCTCCCCTCAGTTACTAACCCCTATGTCCCCTACTAACTTCCTAGTCCTGCCACGTTAGTGGCAGGGCAGTAGTTCCCTTTCCAATGTTCCCTTACCCACTCTAAACCACTGTTTGGACACTTGATCCTCAGTGTTTTGGAGGACAAGCAACCTAGAAGGGTCACTAGATCTGTTGTTGCTTGATTTCCTTTGTACTTTGTACTATGCGGGGTGGGAGGGGGGTAGAGTGGTGGGGGGGGGGGGAGTGGTGTAGGGTGAGTGAGAGAGATAAATAGTAATATCATTTATTATAGCAATAATAATCTATGCATTCATGTGGGCTACACAGTCTTACACATACAGTATATAGAGAGAGCCGATCTCCCTACATTGACCTTGAACGGGGGGGGGGGGGGGGGGGGGAGTATATTACAGTATATTACCAGGGAAGAAAAAGAGAGCAACAGTAGCAGACGGTTGAAGGAGAGACTTAGCCATTTCTTTATCACAGTTGATAAATAAAAATAATAAATACATAAGATATATATATATATATATACGGGGCATTCTTATAACGAATAATGCACAAATACCGTCGCTGGTACTCAAAGGGTTAACAGTGTAGACGATGATAGATGATTGCGTAAGTCTGACCAATGTTGTTATGCGGAGATCATATAAAGGAGGATGAGGGAAGATTTGTATTTATTTGTTTGTTTATTTATATATTTACCAGTATTTATTATGTGTTAGCTGCCTTTAGAAAATACCCACAAGACCCTCATTCAGGATAACCCTTTGAGTACCAGCGACGTGTGTTATCATATATTCTAGCTATATTTAGACGATATTAAGCAGCTTGGGAAGGATATGTAATAGTTAAAAGGGTTGGTTGAGATAGTGTGAAGCCTTATTATTACTAGAGGTCCTTCCTAATCTGAATAAACTCTTCGAATAGTTGCCACACTATAAAGAAAAGAAGCCACCGGTACTCTACGGGTTAAGAAGGGGGGCATGACAAGGGCAATTAAAGTGTCCATGCTAATATAAATGAACTCATCCAATATAAGAATGTAAAGGTCAATCACTATCAATATACTCAAATGATCTTATATACCTTTTTCACACCCTTGATTTTTTTAAAGGGGGGATGGGCGTGTAAAAAAAATAAAAATAAAAAAAAATACAAGACCTTCCTTCAAGATAAAATTGTACATTTTTCGATAGAAAAGTGTCCCGGCCGAAGGCCAGTTTCTCTTAAATTATCGCTCGCCAGGAAAAAATCGCCACCTAAACAAAATACGAAAAGTCTAAATATTGACAAAGAAATGGGGCGCCTTAAAATCGCCAAACTAATGCGCCGAACGTCTTATAACCTGAACACTAATGGGGCTAAACATGAGGAAGAAGGGGGACCAGAAAAACGGCCCATCTCCCCCTTAATACAGTGTAGAGAGAGGATCAGAGTTGCCGTGATTTAAGTAGCAAGTAAATCATTAGGAGGAGATTTTTAGTTTGTTCCCTAGACCTCCATCAAACTTTAAATAAATACCCACAAGACCCCCCTTCGAGATGAATGTTTACATTTTAAGGTTGAAAAATGCCCCGGCCGAAGGCTGGCTCCGCCTAAATTGCAGGCCAGCTATCGCTCACCAGGAAACAATTGACACCTTAATGACTCGAAAGGTCTTAAAATTGACAAAGAAAATGGGAGAAAGGCCTTAAAATCGCCAAACTAATGGGGCAAAGGTCCTAAAATTTCAAAAAGCAATGGGGGTACACACGAGGGAGAAGGGGGTCCAAAAAAACAACCATGCCCCCTTTCAATGGATTGCCAGCGGGTGGGTGGGTGGGGTCGGGGGGGGGGACGCGTTAATTTTACCTTCAACTGTTTTAGGAGGAATGCCGACACGAGTTTATGACCAGAGGAATGAGGCGTAATGAATTTCTGGGGTTCAGATCTTAAATTCCGGTGTGTGTGTGTGTGTGTGTGTGTGTGTAAGAGAGAGAATGTAGGTGTGTGTGTGTGAGTGAGAGAGAAAGTGTGAATGTGTGTGTGTGTGTGTGTGTGTGTGTGTGTGTGTGTGTGTGAGAGAGTGAGTGTGTGTGTGTGTGTGTGTGAGAGTGAGTGTGTGTGAGAGAGAGAGAACAATACAAAAAGAGAGAAATTAGCAAGGTCGCGCGTGGTGGTATAAATTCCAGTTCAAAAGTTTTAGGAAAGTTTGTAAAAAAAATAATTAAGGGGAGACGAGTCGTTTTTCTGGTCCCCTTACTCCCTCGTGTTAAGCCCCATTTGTTTTGAGATTATAAGACGTTCGGCCCACTAGTTTGGCGATTTTCACACCTTTTGCCCCATTTCGTTGTTAATTTTAAGACCTTTCCTGTCATTTAGGTGGCGATATTTTCCTTGCGAGCGATAGCAAGCCTGAAATTTTTCTACCGAAAAATGTACAAATTTATCTTGAAGTGGGGTTTAGGGGTGTTTTTCTAAGCTTGATGGAGGTCTAGTGAGGAAGCTAAGAAATAAAGGAATAAAGGATTTAATAGACAAAAAAAATAAAAAAAACAGGCCATCTTCCCTTAAACCCCTTCTGTACCGGTGATGTACTTTTCATTGTATTTTGTCAACTATAAGACGCTTTTGTTCAGCTTAGGAAGGACGTCTACCCATTAAAAGACTACGCACTATCTCAATTAGCCTAATCGTTCTAGCCACCATACATCCTTCCTAAGCTTCATAAAATCGCCTAAATGTAGCTGAAAGTAAATACAAGACACATAGCCGGTACAGAAGGGGTTAAATCAGTCTCACTCCCACACAACAACTTACAATCAACAGCCTTAAGGGGAGATTTTTAGTTTATTCCCTAGACCTCCATCAAGCTTAAAATGTCACCCCCTAAGCCCCCTTTCAAGATAAATTTTTACATTTTTCGGTAGAAAAATGTCCCGGCCGAAGGTCGGTACCTCTTAAATTACAGGCTCGCTATCGCTCTCCAGCAAAAAATCGACACCTAAATGGCACGAAAATCTTAAAATTGACAGAAATTGGGCGAATACTCTTAAAATCGCCAAACTAATGGGCCGAACGTCTTAAAATCTCAAAAGCAATGGGGCTAAACATGAGGGAGATAGGGGTCCAGAAAACAAAAATCCTCAAGTGGAAATATCCCCTTAATGACCCGTTAACATACTCCAGCGTTATAATGGTAAGGTCTGGCGTGTATAATGGTAAGGTCTGGCGTGTATAATGGTAAGGTCTGGCGTGTATAATGGTAAGGTCTGGCGTGTATAATGGTAAGGTCTGGCGTGTATAATGGTAAGGTCTGGCGTGTATAATGGTAAGGTCTGGCGTGTATAATGGTAAGGTCTGGCGTGTATAATGGTAAGGTCTGGCGTGTATAATGGTAAGGTCTGGCGTGTATAATGGTAAGGTCTGGCGTGTATAATGGTAAGGTCTGGCGTGTATAATGGGGGGAAATAAAACATTCGTCTGCTATTTTTCCCGCCTTTGGTTCGCACCAACCTAAATTTGTTGCCATCGAGTGAATTGAATTATAAAAATCGCAGTCATCAAAATATCACTGGATTTCTATAGTCATGAATGTTACAGACATATTACTCTAACATTCTATTCAGTACATTGTCCAATATACAAAGTATTTATGATTAATAAAACATATTTGATTAGGCCCACAAAAACACATGGCAGTCATTCGAAAAGTAGTTCTGTTAATATGTTAATAGATAGGTATCCATGTCCTAAAATTAAAATGATATGTATAAAAACTCGAGATGAACTTATAAAATAATCGTCATTAGCCACTTTACTGGATTATTATGTTCTTTTCAACAACCAACTATACTCCTAAAATCGATTAATGAAATTTACAAACACATGTGGCAGTCCGTGGATTCGAACCCAGGATGCTCACACCGAAAATCAACACCTTATGCATCGCACCACGAAGACAGTTAAAGGTTGGTGGACACTGCCTACGATTTATTATGCAACTTCGAATCCTGCATATCAATCTAAGCATGTACACACATCCCAACTGCAACTCACGTAGGCTATGCATATGTGAATGGAAAGAGCAATTAATGGGGCCTTAACCACTAGGGAAGTCCTCTCGATAAATTACCCCTGAACCAATATCAATTATTATGTTCCTTCCAACAACCAACTATACTCCTAAAATCGATTAATGAAATTTACAAACACATGTGGCAGTCCGTGGATTCGAACCCAGGATGCTCACACCGAAAATCAACACCTTATGCATCGCACCACGAAGACAGTTAAAGGTTGGTGGACACTGCCTACGATTTATTATGCAACTTCGAATCCTGCATATCAATCTAAGCATGTACACACATCCCAACTGCAACTCACGTAGGCTATGCATATGTGAATGGAAAGAGCAATTAATGGGGCCTTAACCACTAGGGAAGTCCTCTCGATAAATTACCCCTGAACCAATATCAATTATTATGTTCCTTCCAACAACCAACTATACTCCTAAAATCGATTAATGAAATTTACAAACACATGTGGCAGTCCGTGGATTCGAACCCAGGATGCTCACACCGAAAATCAACACCTTATGCATCGCACCACGAAGACAGTTAAAGGTTAGATTATACAATTATAAACTAGTTTCAGATCTGGCAAGCGCATAATAAATTGATGCCAGTGTTCGCTACCCATAATAGTCATTAATTAAACGAAACTTCTCGGACAGTAAACATTTCTTCCCCACTTAACTTACTTTGTTAAATTTGACATTAGTTGTGCATCTGTGCACATTAGCAGTAATGGTGGTAGATATTTGTTTCTCACAGATGGAAATCTTAATATAATGTGGATTATAGTCTTAATAAAGGTAAAATGTTCAGTTATAGATTGTGTCGTGCGTGCGTGTGTGTGTGTATTCCAAGGTTGCCAGCGCACATCACATCTCCAAACTTGCCCAAAAGTAGCCCAATCACTTAATACCGCACAACAGACAATTTCAGCTATTTTAATCCTATCACACACATTGTCTGATATGTTTATCTTTAACAGCCATGCATGCATGATACTATGAGTTCCCCAAATATAACTAGTCCTAGTCCCATATAGCCTACTGTATGAGTAGTGGCCTACGTGTCATATCATTTAAATATTAATGAAATACCACATACATTATTATCACAATCATGCACTCATCAAATCTGCATCAATGTCCCAATCCCCCCTCACAAACAATCACTTAATTAGGCTATTCAGTCACCACCACATAGGCTACCATACATGCATAGTACAACCAACAGAAAGCCATAATGAACGTTTGTATGAAATGTAGCCTAGCTATAGGCTACTCAACACTCGACACCTCTACAACTTTAATAGTATATAGAACCAGCCCAATTCCGCTTTCCTCAATGTTAGTTTGTTAGGATAATACTTCAGAGGCTATCCACCCCATCACACTGTAAATCAAGAATATAATATCGTTTGAAATGGAAACTCGCAAATCTACGCTTCTGAACGAATCCTAACTAGCCCAATGGTGCGATCAAAAGAAGACCTTGACAACACTGTGTACGTATATCCCGCCGCGGTCAGCTGACGACGTAAACAGTCGCCCGTGGAAAAGGCAGTGTTGTAAAAAAAATTGTCATCATCTTTTTCGAATTTCCTGCATCTCCACGTATGTAATTTGCTGCCTCTGTGTTCTATGACATTCTGATTCACATTGATTGATTTCCTGTCACTGGTCTAATAAGAAATATAGCCGGTAACATATTTAGCTGCCCGATTTGATAGTGGATTATAAATTGGTAACTTAAAAGCGCACGATAGCTTGTTTTGTAGGAAAGAAACTATAGTGCGCAGGCGCAGACATTCAACCTGCCAAATTCTACAGCTACAGAATATAATACCATATGTTCAGCCAATTTCTACTGAAACACGTATTTGTTAGTAACTAAAAAGGAAGTAAATACAATACTTCAATGAGTATTAAAATTTCGCCCAGCCTATTACACCACATTATATGAAACTAAATTTCTTGTTCAGGAAGCTGATATTTATGTATCAAATTATGTTAATAATTATATATTCACTGCATTAACGAGTATAATATTATAACCATCATATTATGAATCTAGTAAAAATATACTACACAACTATGTGTCATAGATAGTTGCGAACTGTATTAAACCTCTTAAATCACGAAAACCCTCAAAACACCTCAATGGTACATCACACACGATAGTCATTTGAATAAGACCCCAGCGCCACCTGGATTTTTAGTACAGTTTTACCTCATTAACTCATTCACTGCAGCTGGTCCCCCTTCTTCCTCATGTTTAGCCCCATTAGTTTTCAGGTTTTAAGTTAGTTTGGTGATTTTAAGACCTTTCGCCCCATTTCTTTGTTAATATTTTTAGACTTTTTGTGTCATTTAGGTGTCGATTTTTACCTGGCGAACGATAGCGAGCCGCTACCGCTCGCCAGGAAAATATTGACACCTGGATGGGGGTAAAAGTCTTAAAACAGTAGACTGAATGGGGCCGAATGGATACAAGCCAAAGAGAGAGGGAGAGAAAGACAAAACAAGCGAGGTGGGCTCCCTTAAACAAAATCAAATGTTGAAATAAAAGAACACCACACCACCACATAGGTCGTAATTATTAACCCCTTCCTTACCGGCAACGTCTTGTTTTACTTTATTCTGGCTACTATTAGACGATATTATGCAGTTTAAAAAGGGCCTCCAGCAAATAATAGGCTTCATATGATTTCACTTAGCCATTTTTACTAGCATAGATACTTCTTAAACTGAACAAAATCGTCTAAATATAGCTAGACTAAACTTTAAAAGACGTCGCCGGTACAGAAGGGGTTAAATAAATGGAAAAGAACATAACAATTCTTATCTTGAACTACTGGTAGGGTAGTTATCAAGCAAGTGATATGCGAGATAGTGTATATGAAATGTCTTATCCTTACATATCTCTCAACGTATCGATCTATTTGTCTAGTCACCTATACTGTATATCTTTATCCATACATCTTATGTTATTCTCTTTGGATATATAATAATCCGTATTTAAACATTTATTTATTTACAAGATGAACAAAAAGAAAAAGTATAATAATAATAATAATATATAATAAGAAGAATATATAATAGTAATAAAAAAAATAATGATACCTTTAACGTATTGCAAATCTAAGAATGTCGTATGAGTGTTTCATAACAAAATACTCCAGGGTCTTATTTGTCGGAGTTGTCAATATTTTTACACACACACACACACACACACACACACACACACACACACACACACACACACACACACACACCACACACACACACAACACACAACACACACACACACACAACACACAACACACACATGCATACACCGCACACACACACCACACATACTCATACACCACATACAAACACACACAACACACAACACACACATGCATACACCGCACACACACACCACACACACTCATACACCACACACACACACACCCACACACACACACACACACAACACCACACACACACACACACACACACACACACACACACCACACACACACACACACACACAACACCACACACACACACACACACACACACACACACAAACACACACACACACACACACACACACACACACACCCCACACACACACACCACACACACAACAACCACACACACCACACACACACCACACACACACACACACACCACACACACACACATCACAACACACACACACACCCACACACACTCAACACACACACACACACTCACAACACACACACACACACTCACAACACACACACACACACACACACACAACACACACACACACACACACACCACACCACACACACACCCACACACACACACCACACACACACATACACACACACACACACACACACACACACACACACACCACACACACACACACACACACACCACACACACCACACACACACACACACACCTCACACTACTCACACACACACACCCCCACACACACACACACACACACACACACACACACACACACACACACACACACACACACACACACACACACACACACACACACAACACACCACACACCACACACACACACATACACACACACACACACGAACAACACCACACACACACACACACACACAGACAATACACACACACACACACACACACACCACACACACACACACACACCACCACACACACCACCACACACACACAACACCACACACACACACACACACACACACAGACAGCACAGGCACAGAGAGAACACACACACACACACACACACACACACACACACACACACACACACACACACACACACACACACACACACACACACACACACACACACACACACACACCCACCTACACTACCGAGGATTAACCTCCCATTGTAGTACCCGCACCCCCTTTACCTGACCTTACCAAAACAGTCTCTGTATGTATGTATGTTTGTGTGCATACGTGAGCGTTTGTGTATACGGACATGTGCACACTTACTGCATGTTCTTATGTTCCTATATATGTATGTATATGTATGTGCGCACGTACGTGTAGATACGTATGTTCTGTATATGAGTAAGTCAATAAATGTGTATATGTACTGTATATCACTTACTCTCATGGTTATTTTATGATAATTTGTATTCTGCACATGCATCATTATTGTATTTATTTATTTTGTTTGTAAACTAAGCTTACCATCCTCATATCTGTACATCTCATGTTCATCCACTAAATTGTAAAATGTGTATTTTCAGCTCATGAGGCTGCCATTCTTTAATAAACCGTTTATTATTATTATTATTATTATTACACACACACACACACACACACACACACACACACACACACACACACACACACGGTGGCCGAGCGCGCTTAGTACTCTGTATTGGGAGCGCTAGCTCTGGTGTCGGGGGTTCAATCCCACGCGCCGGCAGGGGAAGTTCTCTCAAAAACTTTCCCTGGCCGTGAAGGCAAGGTCTGGACGGACCGCCTCGGGGGGCCCACAAAGTCTCCTGCCCACGTCCTACTCCTTCGGGAGTATGTAGGCGCTCTCGTTAGCAGCCAGGATCAGTCTATTGATCCCTTAGGATAAGATCTAGGTTAAGTTTGTGTATTTTCAGCCCCATTGGCTGCCGGCTTGAAATAAACCGATTATTATTATTATTATTATTATTATTATTATTACACACACACACACACACACACACACACACACACACACACACACACTCTCTCTCTCTCATGCATTCACACTTTCTCTCACTCACGCTCTCTCTCTCTCTCTCTCTCTTCTATCTATCTCTATCTATATATATCTCTCTCTCTCTCTCTCATGCATTCACACTTTCTCTCACTCTCACTCTCACTCTCTCTCTCTCTCTCATATCTCACTATCTCCACGCTTAAATGCACTTTCAAACTCGCATTAACTTTCTTTGATACAATCTCTCTCGGCAGTGTTGATAAGAAAAATATATGGAAAGACTAGCAGATTATTTCTCTTTCTCTATCACGCTTTCTCTTATACTGTATATATATATATATATATATATATATATATATATATATATATATATATATATATATATATATATATACCCTGTATATACATACTGTTTAAAACACACATACATACACAACCACCCATTTAAAGGTGTCTCTCCGGGATAGACTGCAAGATATTTAGGTATTTAAGATATTAACTATGCCTTGTAACTCATTTTCACTCATTCTCTCACACACACACACACACACACACTCTTTCTCTCTCTCTCTCTCTCTCTCTCTCTCTCTTACGTACGGGAAGGAAAAAGGTAAATGAGTGTGTCGATCAGTCGATCATAAGGGCGTTGGAGTTACAAAGGACTCCTTTGTAACTTCAACGGCCTTATGATCGACTGATCCACACTCATTTACCTTTTTCCTTCCTGTACACACACACACACACACACTAGTAATGACTCTGAGCTCTTTGATCCATGCTTCAGTTAAAACAAGTATTTGAATGCCCTGTGAAGTTGTGTGTGTATATATATATATATAAGTGAGAGAGACTGTGTGTGTGTGTGTGTGTGTGACTGTGTACAGGTACAAAGGAGTACAAAGGAAATCAAGCAACAACAGGTCTGGTGACCCTTCTAGGCTGCTTGTCCTCCAAAACACTGAGGATCAATTGTCCAAACAGTGGTTTAGAGTGGGTAAGGGAACATTGGAAAGGGAACTACTGCCCTGGAACTAATGTCCGTGGCAGGATTAGGAAGTTAGTAGGGGACAGATGGGTTAGTAACTGAGGGGGGAATAAAATAAAGTTATTCATTTACAAACACAGTCAGTCCCGGGTTTGATGCAAGATATTTGTCTAGGCGAAGTTTAAATGAATCAACGGTGCTGCAGTCTATAACGTCTCGGGGAAGCCCATTCCACAAGTTGACAACTCGATTGAAGAAGACATTCTTAGATTCGTGCGAGTTAAAAGATTTACCGATCATTTTGCAACCGTTTTCCCGCGTGTAATTAGATTGGTCGATAGTGAAGTACTTACTACAGTTCATATTGTCGATGCCTTTGATGATTTTGAACACTTGAATTAAGTCGCCTCTAAATCTGCGCTGGGTTAAAGGAAATAGATTTAATTCTCTAAGACGCTCCTCGTATGGTTTGTTCTTTAGGCTAGGTATCAAATTGGTATGTGCAGGCGTATATGTATGACTCTATGCATGCTTATATACAGGTGTGTGCATGTTATATATTTTTTTGAGACAATTAATAGAGGAAGGAAAAAAAATAAATAAAACAAAAAAGGCCCATGTGGCTGAAGGCATCCTCCATGCATAAACTCTTTGTAACAATCGGACTTAAACTGTTAGAAGTTGTAATTTTGTGGAAAGCAACTCCAAGGAAGTGAATAAGGAAGTCAATTCCAGAGAGTAGAAGTTCTGGGGATAAATTAATTTTAATAAGCGTAAGTTCTACATTGTCGAGGAGAGGATTGGGAGGTGTGGTGGAGTGTTCTTGCCACTGGACTGGTAATCGATGGACCCCGATTCGAATCCTGATATGTCAATGGGAAGATATTATTGGGACGAAATTTGTGCTGTACCTAGTATCAGTGCATTACGGTACCACAAAGCCCACCGAAACGCCAAATAAATACCCTCAATGTTACCCGAGTAAATAGCATTGTATAAATATTCCCATATTCAAAATAGACTATGGGGGGCAATGCCTAGTGAGTTCATTGCTCAATAGGTGGCGTTCTGAGAGTGAGGGTCCGAGTCTAGGGGGTCAGACAGTGAAGCACTGGAGTGAAGCAGCTTCAGAGATGGGGCTGCTTCGAGCCGTGAGTGGGCAACTAAGCCCTATGCATCCTGCGAAGGCAAGATGGTGGCAGGGGATGGTAATTGCAGCTAAAAGTGCTTCACATGTCTCACCCCCTAGACTGGAACGAGATCTCACTGGCTTCACCGTCCAATGTGTAACGGTTGAGTGTACAGGCAGGCTCTCAGCCTGTGCCGAAGAGAGTAGTTAGAATATAAAAACAAAAAAAATCATGGGCATTTCCAGCTGCCCTAGTTCTGCGGGGAATGATGCGGAGAGGTGGTACAATTAAAGCAAGTTCCTCAGATGTGTACTGTATATGTATAACTCTATGCATGTTTATGTGCATGTGTATGACTACTGTACAGTATGTATGTATATATGTATGACTATGTATGGCTGTGTGCAGGTGTGTGTCGTATGAGAGAGAGAGAGAGAGCGAGATATCCAATGCTACCATAGAAACTGACTACACTGCAATAGGGTTATAATTTGAGTATGTGTGTATGTGTGTGTGTGTGTGTGTGTGTGTGTGTGTGTGTGTGTGTGTGTGTGTGTGTACATAGTTCATGTGTGTATGAATGTGTATGCTTGCTAGGGTATGCAGTTAATGTGTAATCGTTTGCGTGTGCTGTTCATGTGTGTCCGCTAAAGACTAAAAGATTAATTACAAATAATGCCAGAACTAATGTACCCTCTCATTTCCCCCCCCCCCCCCCCCAAGCAAAAAATGAATAATCAAATAAATAATGCATAATATAATAAATAAAATAAAATAAAATAACAAAAATATAATAAAATATATACACATTTAGCTGGGAAAAGTACTCCCTTCCCTTATAAGGGGGGGGGGGGGGGTATGGCCTCATGTTCAGCCCCATTAGTTTTCAGATTTTAAGACGTTCGGACTATTAGTTTGGCGATTTTAAAACCTTTCACCCCATTTATTTGACAATATTAAGACCTTTCGCACAATTTAGGCGTCGATTATATCATGGCGAACGATAGTCTATCTATCTATCTATCTATTGCCGGACGCCTTACTCCCCTTACGAGGGTGGCCATACACAGAATGCCCCCAAGCGGACCTATTCCCTGTGAGAGGGACAACCCGCGCCAGTTTAGTGAGGGACTTACAGGATTGACCACTCAATTTAGGATCCGTCTGACTCCGAGGTCCTCTGTGTATTTTGTTTGCACTATTTTTCTACAGTGGTGTTCGGCTAATCCATCCACTAACCTGCCTTACCCTTAGGTAAGCAGTACGGATTTGTATCAGGTTTACTCCCCTAGACAGGTTGCCAACCAAAGCTGACGAGTCCCATCCACCCGGATTTGTATAAGGTTGTCTCCCCTAGATGAGTTGCCGACCAAGGCTAACGAGTCCCATCCACCCAACGAACAATAGTGCGCCTGTAATATAGAAGTGCCGGCCGTGCCATTTTTCTATCGAAAAATGTACAAATTTATCTTGAAGGGGGGTCTTGGGGTGTTTATTTTAAGCTTGATGGAGGGAGGTCTAGGAAGGAAACTAAAACATAAATATCGACACCTAAGTGGCACGAAAGGTCTTGATATTAATAAAAAAATGGGTGAAAGTCTAAAAATGTGTAAACTTGAAGAGGGGTTTCAGAAAAAAACACAATTACTTGCCTTTGAGGTAATATAGAGTATATTGTCCTGGAGGGTTATCATGATACGGTGTGGTGTGGGGGGCAGCAGATTATAGGTGATATATTAGCTGATAACAACAACAACAACACGAGTATGGCTGTTTGGTATAACGTGTGTGGGGTCTTTGTTTACTATACTCTATTCGCTGTAACTAGGCGAGAAATCATGACCTCTATCCCCTGCTGTAACTAAAAAAGGGCTAGACTAAATTGGCTGTAAATTTCCAAATCTATTCCTTGACTGACTCTGCCCAAATGGTAGAAATATTAGCTCGATTATTTTAGTTGTTTTTGAGTTACAGAGGTTAGAGGTCATGATTTCTAGTCTACTTAAAGCGAATAGACTATAGTAGTGTGTGTGTGTTTGTTTGCGTGCATATATACAGTATATATATATATATATAGTCAATATACTGTTGCGTGTGTGTGTTTCATTGAGCGTTGCTTTACTTGACAATATTGGAAATCGACGTTGCAACCATTTACCACCACCAAGGCAAAGGCCTTTGAACGGTTGACGTTGTTTACAAATCTGTAATGTATATTCATCAGTATTTTTATTTCATCCCCTCTCTCTCTCTCACACACACACACACCCCAAAAAAGACAC
The DNA here is from genome assembly GCA_032716605.1 of Paralithodes platypus. Classification (NCBI taxonomy): domain Eukaryota; kingdom Metazoa; phylum Arthropoda; class Malacostraca; order Decapoda; family Lithodidae; genus Paralithodes; species Paralithodes platypus. The sequence continues at coordinate 25,695,990 of CM064504.1, read as the reverse complement.
ACACAGACAAACGTCCTCGCTAACAAAGGGCCTAATACCTGGGTTTATTGTGAGGCTTTGAAACGTTTCTTTGGTGTATGATAAAACAATATCACACACACACACACACACACACACACACACACACACACACACACACACACACACACACACACACACACACACACACACACACACACCATACACACACACACACACACACACACACACACACACACACACACACACACACACACACACACACACACACACACACACACACACACACGGTGGCCGAGCGCGCTTAGTACTCTGTATTGGGAGCGCTAGCTCTGGTGTCGGGGGTTCAATCCCACGCGCCGGCAGGGGAAGTTCTCTCAAAAACTTTCCCTGGCCGTGAAGGCAAGGTCTGGACGGACCGCCTCGGGGGCCCACAAAGTCTCCTGCCCACGTCCTACTCCTTCGGGAGTATGTAGGCGCTCTCGTTAGCAGCCAGGATCAGTCTATTGATCCCTTAGGATAAGATCTAGGTTAAGTTTGTGTATTTTCAGCCCCATTGGCTGCCGGCTTGAAATAAACCGATTATTATTATTATTATTATTATTATTATTACACACACACACACACACACACACTCTCTCTCTCTCATGCATTCACACTTTCTCTCACTCACGCTCTCTCTCTCTCTCTCTCTATCTATCTATCTCTATCTATATATATCTCTCTCTCTCTCTCTCATGCATTCACACTTTCTCTCACTCTCACTCTCTCTCTCTCTCTCATATCTCACTATCTCCACGCTTAAATGCACTTTCAAACTCGCATTAACTTTCTTTGATACAATCTCTCTCGGCAGTGTTGATAAGAAAAATATATGGAAAGACTAGCAGATTATTTCTCTTTCTCTATCACGCTTTCTCTTATACTGTATATATATATATATATATATATATATATATATATATATATATATATATATATATATATATATATATATATATATATATATATATATACCCTGTATATACATACTGTTTAAACCACACATACATACACAACCACCCATTTAAAGGTGTCTCTCCGGGATAGACTGCAAGATATTTAGGTATTTAAGATATTAACTATGCCTTGTAACTCATTTTCACTCATTCTCTCACACACACACACACACACACTCTTTCTCTCTCTCTCTCTCTCTCTCTCTCTCTTACGTACGGGAAGGAAAAAGGTAAATGAGTGTGTCGATCAGTCGATCATAAGGGCGTTGGAGTTACAAAGGACTCCTTTGTAACTTCAACGGCCTTATGATCGACTGATCCACACTCATTTACCTTTTTCCTTCCTGTACACACACACACACACTAGTAATGACTCTGAGCTCTTTGATCCATGCTTCAGTTAAAACAAGTATTTGAATGCCCTGTGAAGTTGTGTGTGTATATATATATATATATATAAGTGAGAGAGACTGTGTGTGTGTGTGTGTGTGTGTGACTGTGTACAGGTACAAAGGAGTACAAAGGAAATCAAGCAACAACAGGTCTGGTGACCCTTCTAGGCTGCTTGTCCTCCAAAACACTGAGGATCAATTGTCCAAACAGTGGTTTAGAGTGGGTAAGGGAACATTGGAAAGGGAACTACTGCCCTGGAACTAATGTCCGTGGCAGGATTAGGAAGTTAGTAGGGGACAGATGGGTTAGTAACTGAGGGGGGAATACAATAAAGTTATTCATTTACAAACACAGTCAGTCCCGGGTTTGATGCAAGATATTTGTCTAGGCGAAGTTTAAATGAATCAACGGTGCTGCAGTCTATAACGTCTCGGGGAAGCCCATTCCACAAGTTGACAACTCGATTGAAGAAGACATTCTTAGATTCGTGCGAGTTAAAAGATTTACCGATCATTTTGCAACCGTTTTCCCGCGTGTAATTAGATTGGTCGATAGTGAAGTACTTACTACAGTTCATATTGTCGATGCCTTTGATGATTTTGAACACTTGAATTAAGTCGCCTCTAAATCTGCGCTGGGTTAAAGGAAATAGATTTAATTCTCTAAGACGCTCCTCGTATGGTTTGTTCTTTAGGCTAGGTATCAAATTGGTATGTGCAGGCGTATATGTATGACTCTATGCATGCTTATATACAGGTGTGTGTGCATGTTATATATATTTTTTGAGACAATTAATAGAGGAAGGAAAAAAATAAATAAAACAAAAAAGGCCCATGTGGCTGAAGGCATCCTCCATGCATAAACTCTTTGTAACAATCGGACTTAAACTGTTAGAAGTTGTAATTTTGTGGAAAGCAACTCCAAGGAAGTGAATAAGGAAGTCAATTCCAGAGAGTAGAAGTTCTGGGGATAAATTAATTTTAATAAGCGTAAGTTCTACATTGTCGAGGAGAGAGGATTGGGAGGTGTGGTGGAGTGTTCTTGCCACTGGACTGGTAATCGATGGACCCCGATTCGAATCCTGATATGTCAATGGGAAGATATTATTGGGACGAAATTTGTGCTGTACCTAGTATCAGTGCATTACGGTACCACAAAGCCCACCGAAACGCCAAATAAATACCCTCAATGTTACCCGAGTAAATAGCATTGTATAAATATTCCCATATTCAAAATAGACTATGGGGGGCAATGCCTAGTGAGTTCATTGCTCAATAGGTGGCGTTCTGAGAGTGAGGGTCCGAGTCTAGGGGGTCAGACAGTGAAGCACTGGAGTGAAGCAGCTTCAGAGATGGGGCTGCTTCGAGCCGTGAGTGGGCAACTAAGCCCTATGCATCCTGCGAAGGCAAGATGGTGGCAGGGGATGGTAATTGCAGCTAAAAGTGCTTCACATGTCTCACCCCCT
>CM064504.1:25685655-25688155 GCA_032716605.1 Paralithodes platypus | reverse complement strand
ACATTGTCGAGGAGAGGATTGGGAGGTGTGGTGGAGTGTTCTTGCCACTGGACTGGTAATCGATGGACCCCGATTCGAATCCTGATATGTCAATGGGAAGATATTATTGGGACGAAATTTGTGCTGTACCTAGTATCAGTGCATTACGGTACCACAAAGCCCACCGAAACGCCAAATAAATACCCTCAATGTTACCCGAGTAAATAGCATTGTATAAATATTCCCATATTCAAAATAGACTATGGGGGGCAATGCCTAGTGAGTTCATTGCTCAATAGGTGGCGTTCTGAGTGAGGGTCCGAGTCTAGGGGTCAGACAGTGAAGCACTGGAGTGAAGCAGCTTCAGATGGGGCTGCTTCGAGCCGTGAGTGGGCAACTAAGCCCTATGCATCCTGCGAAGGCAAGATGGTGGCAGGGGATGGTAATTGCAGCTAAAAGTGCTTCACATGTCTCACCCCCTAGACTGGAACGAGATCTCACGGGCTTCACCGTCCAATGTGTAACGGTTGAGTGTACAGGCAGGCTCTCAGCCTGTGCCGAAGAGAGTAGTTAGAATAAAAACAAAAAAATCATGGGCATTTCCAGCTGCCCTAGTTCTGGCGGGGATGATGCGGAGAGGTGGTACAATTAAAGCAAGTTCCTCAGATGTGTACTGTATATGTATAACTCTATGCATGTTTATGTGCATGTGTATGACTACTGTACAGTATGTATGTATATATGTATGACTATGTATGGCTGTGTGCAGGTGTGTGTCGTATGAGAGAGAGAGAGAGAGAGCGAGATATCCAATGCTACCATAGAAACTGACTACACTGCAATAGGGTTATAATTTGAGTATGTGTGTGTGTGTGTGTGTGTGTGTGTGTGTGTGTACATAGTTCATGTGTGTATGAATGTGTATGCTTGCTAGGGTATGCAGTTAATGTGTAATCGTTTGCGTGTGCTGTTCATGTGTGTCCGCTAAAGACTAAAAGATTAATTACAAATAATGCCAGAACTAATGTACCCTCCCATTTCCCCCCCCCCCCCCCCTAAGCAAAAAATGAATAATCAAATAAATAATGCATAATATAATAAATAAAATCAAATAAAATAACAAAAATATAATAAAATATATACACATTTAGCTGGGAAAAGTACTCCCTTCCCTTATAAGGGGGGGGGGGGGGGGGGGGGGGGGGTTTGGCCTCATGTTCCGCCCCATTAGTTTTCAGATTTTAAGACCGTTCGGACTATTAGATTGGCGATTTTATAACCTTTCGACCCATTTATTTGTCAATATTAAGACCTTTCGCACAATTTAGGCGTCGATTATATCATGGCGAACGATAGTCTATCTATCTATCTATCTATTGCCGGACGCCTTACTCCCCTTACGAGGGTGGCCATACACAGAATGCCCCCAAGCGGAACCTATTCCCTGTGAGAGGGACAACCCGCGCCAGTTTAGTGAGGGACTTACAGGATGGACCACTCAATTTAGGATCCGTCTGACTCCGAGGTCCTCTGTGTATTTTTGTTTGCAACTATTTTTTCTACAGTGGTGTTCGGCTAATCCATCCACTAACCTGCCTTACCCTTAGGTAAGCAGTACGGATTTGTATCAGGTTTACTCCTCCCCTAGACAGGTTGACAACCAAAGCTGACGAGTCCCATCCACCCGGATTTGTATAAGGTTGTCTCCCCTAGATGAGTTGCCGACCAAGGCCTAACGAGTCCCATCCACCCAACGAACAATAGTGCGCCTGTAATATAGAAGTGCCGGCCGTGCCATTTTTCTAATCGAAAACTGTACAAATTAATCTTGATGGGGGGGTCTTGGGGTGTTTATTTAAGCTTGATGGAGGTCTAGGAAGGAAACTAAAACATAAATATCGACACCTAAGTGCACGAAAGGTCTTGATATTAATAAAAAAATGGGTGAAAGTCTAAAAATTTGTAAACTTGAAGAGGGGTTTCAGAAAAAAACACAATTACTTGCCTTTGAGGTAATATAGAGTATATTGTCCTGGAGGGTTATCATGATACGGTGTGGTGTGGGGGGGCAGCAGATTATAGGTGATATATTAGCTGATAACAACAACAACAACACGAGTATGGCTGTTTGGTATAACGTGTGTGGGGTCTTTGTTTACTATACTCTATTCGCTGTAACTAGGCGAGAAATCATGACCTCTATCCCCTGCTGTAACTAAAAAAGGGCTAGACTAAATTGGCTGTAAATTTCCAAATCTATCCCTTGACTGGCGCTGCCCACATGGTAGAAATATTAGGTCGATTAATTTAGTTGTTTTTGAGTTAAAGAGGTTAGGAGGTCATGATTTCTAGTCTACTTAAAGCGAATAGACTATAGTAGTGTGTGTGTTTGTTTGCGTGCATATATACATATATATATATATATAGTCCGAATACTGTTGCGTGTGTGTGTTTCATTCCGTGAGCGTTGCTTTACTTGACAATATTGGAAATCGACGTTGCACCATTTACCACCACCAAG
>CM064504.1:25668603-25685555 GCA_032716605.1 Paralithodes platypus | reverse complement strand
GAGTCCCCGTCAATGTATCTATCATTGCTCCCGGGGGCACCATATTTCTTACATACCCTAAGGCTCTGGTTGCACACACACACCTCACCTGTTTCACTATATACACCTGTTTCACTATATCAATGATTTATGTACACCTCTGTCACTACATATACACCTATTTAACTACTGTATGTACACCTGTTTCACTATATACACTTGTTTCACTATATACACCTGTTTCACTATATACACTTGTTTCACTATATACACCTGTTTCACTATATGCCTGATTTACTATGGTACATCTGTGTCACTATACATACACTGTATCTGTTTCACTATATACACCTGCTTCACTGTATGCCTGTTTTACTATTTACACCTGTTTCACTATACACCTGTATACATTTATTTCACTAAAATAATTAAACAGTACATGTTTCACTATATGCACCTGGTTCATTATACACCTGCTTCACTATATATACACCTGTTTCTCTAAATACACATGTTTCACTGTCTATATTGTCATAAATCCCTGTATACTTAACACCAGTTTCACTATACACCTGCTTCATCGTACACCTGCTACACCATACACCTGTCTTAATATAGACACCTGTATCACTATACACCTGCTTTACTATACACCTGTTTTACTATACACCTGTTTCACTATGCACCTGGTTTACTATACACCTGTTTCACCATCACCACCCACACACCTATACAATTAACCTACACACACCTGTCACCATCTGTTTCACCATCACCACTTGATATCCCTCACCACCCACACACCTGTCACCAACACATCTATCACCATAGATTTTGCATCCCAGGAGCTGGGCTGGACGACATTGTGGAAACCTTCGAAGATACCACAAAGGATACAAACGAAAATACCCATTTTGTCATCCATGCTGGTTCAAATGACGTCATGCGCACCAGATCCGAAGAGTTGATGGAGAAATATCGCAAGATGATCCAGCACTACAAAAACAAGTCAAGGAATATCATCATCTCAGGCATTCTCCCCAAGATCGACGCACCTGACAAATTCTACGACAAGGCCTTCAGCACAAATAGCCGACTAAAATATTTGTGTCTCAAGAAGTTGAATTCATCAACCTCTGGGACAATTTCTATAACCAGCCTACTCTGTTCCGCAAGGATGGCACTCATCTAAACCCTGTGGTTTCAGCACGCATGGGTCGTCTCTTACACAAGCAGTCCGCAGCCATGGATCAAAAAACGCCATCCGAGAAGAAGCAGCAGTGACATAAATCATCCAACGCCAAGCAAAAAACAGAGGCAACCGAGGACCACCAGCGATAAGGACCGAAGACAGGAGGACCGAGGACAGCCATGAACATAAATGTAGATCCGACAAGAACCAACAATATCATTAAAGAGCGTTCCGCGAGTTCTAAAATAACAAATTTAAAGGTTTTCTATGCAAACGCTCGTAGCATACGCAATAAATTTTCAGATTTAGAGGAGCTAGTGTTTACAGAAAATTATGATGTGATTGGCATAACATAATCTTGGCTCAATACAGAAGATAAGAGACTTTTTAGCAGAGTATTCACTTCCCGGTTATGTAATGTTTGAGAAAAGCCGAATAAATCGAAATGGAGGTGGCGTTTTACTTTATATCAAAGAAAGTCTTAACCCTACCCTCTTGTCAAAACCTCAAATTGTGAACGTCGACACATCTTTTGTGCTAATAAAGAATAATAAAGGTACAAAAATAATACTTGCGTTAATATACAGACCTCCAGCTCAATCAGTGCAAACTGACCGAGAAATTTACGAACAAATTGCAGATGTAAATAACTCACAAGATACCGTAATTTTTGGCGACTTTAATTTACCTGTGACCAAGTGGGGCGATACTCTTACTTCACATTCCGGACATGACTTGTATGCGAACTTGCAAGAGAGTTCGCTTTATCAATTTGTTCGAACGCCGACCCGTGGTAATAACGTTCTTGACATTGTACTTGCAACAAAAGAAGAATTAATAGAGAATTTGAATGTTGGTGATGAATTCAGTAACAGCGACCATCGTACGATAACTTTCACTTTAAAGTTTACTAGTAACGAACTAAATAGTAGCATCGAAAAAGTCCCTAATTTCAAGAAAGCAAACTTCCATAAACTTAGAGCTGTGTTTAAAGAAACTGACTGGAGCTTTTTAATTAACAAAAACGACATAAATACATCTTGGAAGTTATTCGAAACCACTTACCTAAAAGCAGTGCAAGTCTGCAAGACTGCATACCATCGAAAATACGGCGTCCAGGCCATAATAATAAGCCTAAATGGTGGAATAAAGATATTTCAAACTGCCTGCTTGCTAAAAAATTTGCTAATGATAGATTAAAATCCTCACAAAATGACTGAGAACGGGTGAAATTTGTGGAGCTACGACGCAAAGCCAAAAAGTTAATTAAGCAAAGTAAAAAGACCTTAGAGTTACATATTGCGAATCAAAGTAAAACAAACCCGAAAGAATTCTATAGTTATATCAGAAAGAAAAAAGTAGTTACTTCAACTGTTGGTCCAACAGTTAGTCGATGAAAATGGAGAATACACCAAAGACGAAGTACAAATGAGTAATGCCCTCAATACCTTCTTTGCATCAGTTTTTACAACAGAAGACCTCAGTGATAGCCCTACATCATCGCCGATTCAGATTGATAATTCAGATGTTCTAAGCAATATCACCATTACAGAGAGAGAAGTATTGAATTGTTTAGATAAACTCAAGGTAAATAAAACGCCTGGACCTGATACAATCTCGCCTAGAGTTCTAAAGGAAGCTAAGGATGAGCTCTCCAAACCACTGACATTGCTATTCAATGAATCCTTGCAGTCTGGGACTATGCCTGATCAGTGGAAGCTAGCCAACGTAACACCGATATTCAAAAAAGGCAGCAAATCCCTACCCAGTAACTATCGTCCAATTAGCTTAACCTCAATTGTATGTAAAATATTAGAAACGGTCATAAGAGACCGACTCGTAAATCACTTAGAGGCAAATAACTTACTTAAAGATACTCAACACGGCTTTCGTAAAAAACGTTCCTATTTAACAAACCTCTTAGACTTCTTCCACGATATCCTCAACCTCTACGATGAGAGTAAAGCTGTAGATATTATATACCTTGATTTTCAAAAGGCCTTTGACAAAGTTCCCCACAAACGTTTACTGCTAAAACTAAAAGCGCATGGAATACAAGACGGTGTGTTGAAATGGATACAAAATTGGCTCAGCGACAGAAAGCAAAGAGTAGTCATAAACGGTAAGGCATCTAAATGGACCAATGTAAGTAGCGGGGTACCTCCGGGATCGGTACTAGGACCAATTCTCTTTCTAATTTACATCAACGACATAGATGAGGGTCTCACCTGTACAATCTCAAAATTTGCTGATGATACAAAAATTGCAAATAGCGTATTCTCAAAAGAACAAGTTGACGATATGCAACACAATCTAGATAAATTGTCATGTTGGGCCCAAATTTGGCAAATGAGTTTCAATGCGGATAAATGTAAAGTACTACATATCGGATACCTAAATGAGAAAGCAAACTATTCGATGAATGGCACTCAGCTTAAGAATGTAAACAGAGAAACCAATCTGGGAGTAACAATATCGAGTAACCTAAAACCGAGTCAACAATGTTCAGAAGTTGTTAAGAAGGCAAACAAAATAATTGGCTTTATAGGCAGGTCATTTGAGCATAAATCCAAAGAAGTTATCCTAACCCTTTACAATTCCTTAGTCCGCCCTCTTCTGGAATACTGCATTCAATCCTGGTGCCCTTATTACCAAAAAGATATAAACAAGCTAGAACGAGTTCAACGTAGAGTTACCAAAATGATACCTAGCCTAAAGAACAAACCATACGAAGAGCGTCTTAGAGAATTAAATCTATTTCCTTTAACCCAGCGCAGATTAAGAGGTGACTTAATTCAAGTGTTCAAAATCATCAAAGGCATCGACAATATGAACTGTAGTAAGCACTTCACTATCGACCAATCTAATTACACGCGGGGAAACGGTTGCAAATTTATTGGTAAATCTTTTAACTCACACGAATCTAAGAATTTCGTCATCAATCGATTTGTCAACTTGTGGAATGGGCTTCCCCGAGACGTTATAGACTGCAGCACCGTTGATTCATTTAAACTCCGCCTAGACAAATATCTCGCATCAAACGCGCGACTGACTGAGTTTGTAAATTAATAACTTTATTTTATCCCCCCCTCAGTTACTAACCCATCTGTCCCCTACTAACTTCCTAATCCTGCCACGTACATTAGTTCCAGGGCAGTAATTCCCTTTCCAATGTTCCCTTACCCACTCTAAACCACTGTTTGGGCACTTGATCCTCAGTGTTTTGGAGGACAAGCAGCCTAGAAGGGTCACTAGACCTGTTGTTGCTTGATTTCCTTTGTACCATCACCACCTCATATCCCTCATCACCCACACACCTGTCACCACCACATATATCACCAGCACCACCCACACACCTGCTAATTAACCTACACACACCTGTCACCACCACATATATCACCATCATCACCTCATATCCCTCCCGACTCACACACCTGTCCAATTAACCTACACACGCCTGTCACCACCACATCTATCACCATCACCACCACACACCTGTCCAATTAACCTACACACACCTGTCACCACCACATATATCACCATCACCACCTCATATCCCTCCCGACTCACACACCTGTCCAATTAACCTACACACGCCTGTCACCACCACATCTATCACCATCACCACCACACACCTGTCCAATTAACCTACACACACCTGTCATCACCACATATATCACCATCACCCCCCACACACCTACTAATTAACCTACACACACCTGTCATCACCATCACCACCCACACACCTACTAATTAACCTACACACACCTGTCACCACCACATATATCACCATCACCACCTCACATTCCTCACCACCCACACACCTACTAATTAACCTACACACACCTGTCACCACCACATATATCACCATCACCACCTCATATCCTTCCCAGAGGTGGGCACTTTAGCCAACACTTCCGCAAATAGCCAATTCCGCCATGGCGGAAGTGTCATTTTGTTGGCGAATTAGCGTTGGCGCCAAAATGGCTGCCTATTTGCGGGTTTGAAGCTCTGGAAAGTACCTCCATGTTGCAAACCTCGAGTCCGCAAAATAAAAATTCCAGCCGCCAGCCAGCCCTGGGCCGCTCCTGCAGCTCCAGCCAAAAAAAGTCTTGTGACCAAGCCAACTACCTGCGTTCTGGAATCTAGGCCTATATATCGGCTCTTCACGTTTGTTCACTTACTTAGTAGCAAGCGTCGAGCTAACACCTACAACACACAGCAGTCCAAGAGTTCCAACCTGCTAGCACTTCAACTTTGTTTATATTTTCGGCCTATTGAAGTGAACAACTGAACATCATAGAGTCTACCATCATGCCTACCGCAGCTGCCAACGCATGGGGAGCAGTTCACCACCATCATCCGACAGTGATGCTGCAGAGCATGCAGAAATCGAGGACCTAGGCTAAGCCACCTCTGGCCCCACCTAGAAACCTTCTATGGGCCTGTAATTACCAAGAAGATGTCTCTGGAGAAGGGCTTTATAACTTTATAATCTAGCCTAATTTAAGATTATAAAGTTAGGCTATCGTTAATTTGATTGATAGCCTGTTAATTTGTAACCTAAACTAATGGTATTAGGCTACCCTAATCCCATCAAAATGCCTCAAAGCATGTAGGCCTAGGCTAAGTCTAACTTCTATATAGGCTAGGCTATATAGCCTATAATCACTAATCCCATCAAAATGCCTCAAAGCATGTAGGCTAAATATTGCATGTTCTAACTTCTAAATATAGCCTAGGCCTATAGGCTAATTACTAATATAAGTAATTGTATTAGGCTAGGCCTAGGCTACCCTAATCCTATCAAAATGCCTCAAAGCATGTAGGCTAAATAATATTGCATTTTCTAACTTTTATATATAAAGGCTAGCCTAGGTCTAGGCTAGCCTAGGTCTAGGCTATAATCAGTCAATCACTAATTCCATCAAAATGCCTTAAAGCATGTAGGCTAAATATTGCATGTTCTAACTTCTATATATATAGCCTAGGTCTAGGCTATAATCACTAATTCCATCAAAATACCTCAAAGCATGTAGGCTAAATATTGTATGTTCTAACTTTAATATATAGCCTAGGCCTAGGTCTAGGCTATAATCAGTCACTAATTCCATCAAAATGCCTCAAAACATGTAGGCCTAGGCTAAATATTGCATGTTCTAACTTCTATGTATAGGCCTAGGCCTATAATCACACTCATTTTATTAGTGTCAAGTAGAAAGTGTTAATTTTGAAAGTATCATATAGGCCTAGACTAAATTTAGCCTACAATAAAATTTTATTAAATTTTGATCTGAAGCTAGGCCTTTATTCTGAGCATTAAAATTTCTATTAAATTACTTAATCTATCTAAAGTAGACCTATCTAGGCATATATAGCCTATTGCCATTCCCAAAGGGGGGACCACGAATAAATCGCCTCCTTGCACCTCTGTGATCCGGCGTACCTCCTGAATGGTGCGGAATTGTGAATACTGATTATTACTGAAGCACTCTCCCCATAAACAAGTTGCCCCAACGTTTTACTGCCCATGTGGACAAACTAAGTGGCCTATGCTATATATATTAACCCTATCACTGCGGGTGACGTTCTGGAATGTTTTGGCAATTTACAGCAATTTCCAAGCTTTAAAAGCCTGTATGTACTGTATATCCTTCAAGTCCATGGAAGTTGGGCAACATTATATTTAAGTAAATATATATATTTATTGACATTAGAGATTTAATTTATTGATTTACCCTTGATTCTGTAGTTTAAATTTAAAATTAATAAAAAACAGTTTTGCGTTTGCATATTTGCATTTGAGGACTAGAAATTTCACAAGGTTTGCACATTTGTGTTTGCTGAAGTTATGTTCTGGGTTTGCTGATTTGTGTTTGCTGACTTGACTTTTTGTTTGTGGTGCCCAGCTCTGATCCTTCCCCACCCACACACCTGTCCAATTAACCTACACACACCTGTCACCACCACAGCTATCACCATCACCACCTCACCACATCCACACACCTGTCCAATTAACCTACACACACCTGTCACCAACTCCTATATCTCTCACCACCCACACACGTCTAATTAACCCAATTACCTGTGTCACTTGTCAATTGCACACCTGTTGCTCCGCTGAAAATGAGATACCGGTATATATAGGCAGACTATTCAAATATTCATATTATGCAGTTGACTTGAGCCTCGTTCGTACCTCCTCCCATAACAAAACACACCCTTAAGGGGGGTCACCGGTTTTTTCTATCTTTCTCTCCTTTTCTCTCTTTCCCTGGTTTGTATCCATTTGGCCCCATTCAGCCAACTGTGTTAAGACGTTTATCCCCATCCAGGTGTCGATTTCTTCCTGGCGAGCGATAGCGAGATAGCATTGTATGGAAAAATCCGGCTTCGCCGGAGAAATTTTTCTTTCGAAAAATGTACAAATTTAGCTTGCTGTCAAAACAAATATTATATATGCTGGCTCGCTACCGCTCGCCAGGAAAATATTGACACCTGGATGGGGATAAACGTCTTAAAAGAGTAGGCTGAATGGGGCCGAATGGATACAAGCCAAAGAGAGAAGAAGATAAAGAGAAAAAAGCGAGGTGGGCTCCCTTAAGTACTGCATCAACATTATTATTCATCTCATTAATGAATAAATTGATCCCTTCTGTACCGGCGACGTCTCTTTTGTTCGATTTTAGGTACATTTAGACGATTGTATGAAGCTTGGGAAGGGTATATGGTAGCTATAAAGATTAACTGAGATAGTCTGTAGCCTTTTAGTGGGTAGACGTCCTTCCTAAGCTGAATAAAATCGTCTAATAGTTGCCAGAATACAATGAAAAATATGTCGCCGGTACCGAATGGGTTAATGAATATATTTACAAAAATCAATACAACAGTACTGTACGTCAGTCAATATACTGTATAAGTCATTAATTATTACCATCATTATCACCATCATCATCACCATCATTACCCCTAACATTATTACCACCATCACCACAAACATCAGTACCACCATCATTACTATCACCACAAACACCATTACAATTACCACTACCAGTACCATCATTTCCACCACCATTACCATCACCACAACCACCATTACCATCACCACATAATTCATTACCACCATTACCATCATCATTACCACCACCACAAACATCATTACCACCACCACAACCACTATCACCACCAGTACCATCATTACCACCACCAATACCACACCCTGCCTGACTGTGGGTATCGCGTTTCAACCCACGCACGCACAAATTATTCACTTCCAACTTTGTCAATACCATTATTATTCCGTGCATGCACAAGGACAACACGCACACAGATATGTACATACATAGACACATTAGCATACACACACACACCTTCACGTAATCACACACACACACAAGTAATAGCATACACACACACGCATTAGCTTTCGTATCTCTCACACTCTCTCGCCCACACTCTCTCTCTCTCTCACACCTACACACATAGATGCACGTTAACTTGGTAAGCAGTGTTCACAGGTACATTACACCTTGCACGTTAACTTGGTAAGCAGTGTTCACAGGTACATTACACCTTGCATCTCAAGTACCAAGCACTACACTGTCACCAGTAGCTACGAGTAAATGTGTATAATTATCTAGGTCTCTTTAAAACACCCAAACCCACACACACACACACACACATACACACCTGGGAGTTGCTAATGGCTATCATGGAGGAACAGCATGTTAAATGCCAGAGAGAGAGAGAGAGAGAGAGAGAGAGAGAGAGAGAGAGAGAGAGAGAGAGACAGAGAGAGAGAGAGAGAGCGAGAGTGTGAGTGTGGGAGTTGCTAATGGCTATCATGGAGGAACAGCATGTTAAATGCCAGAGAGAGAGAGAGAGAGAGAGAGAGAGAGAGAGAGAGAGAGAGAGAGAGAGAGAGAGAGAGAGAGAGAGAGAGAGCGAGAGTGTGAGAGTTGCTAATGGCTATCATGGAGGAACAGCATGTTAAATGCCAGAGAGAGAGAGAGAGAGAGAGAGAGAGAGAGAGAGAGAGAGAGAGAGAGAGAGAGAGAGAGAGAGAGAGAGAGAGAGCGAGAGCGAGAGAGAGCGAGAGAGCGAGAGCGAGTGCGAGAGAGAGAGTGTGAGTGTGTGGGAGTTGCTAATGGCTATCATGGAGGAACAGCATGTTAAATGCCAGAGAGAGAGAGAGAGAGAGAGAGAGAGAGAGAGTGTGAGTGTGTGTGTGTGTGTTAAAAGAGACCTACAGTGGCTGGTCCTATCAGACTGTGGGTTGAGTAGAGGAGGTCTCTGCATGTATCTCTTCCTAGATCTCTTTCTCTTTCCATCATTTTTTACATAACACATTTTCGTCTACTGGATTTTTTATAATAACATGTGACTTCCCCGATTTATTGACTGACCGACATGCGATATTTCCCTTAGTAATATACTACTTTTTCTCAGCAGTAAAACACTAATCACCAGGTATTAAGCAGGTATCACAGGAGACATTCGATGGTCAACACTTTTCTGGCACTATTTTGCACTGGTATCGGAAACTAGACTGTTGGTAGATGAATTTAGGCAACCGAAATATTGTAAATGTTGACATCATAAGCTGCCACACCAGTGTTGAGGATAAATGTTGAGGGAAAAAGCACTCGTGTGATACCGGCTTTATGGAGATACCCGGTTCGCCACAGTTGCAAAAGAAATCCAGTTATGGTGGGTGCCTGTGGCCTGATGAAATCCATTCACCTCTCTATTTTACATTGTGGTGAGTGTTTGACTACATCTATATATACTTCATATATTGAATTTACTTTATCTCCTAGTTGTCCCATTCTCTACTCATTTCACATGTGTTACATACATTTTCCTCTGACCTTTCTGGGAAAGGCCCTATTACCACTCTTGCTAGAACAACTTCCTAGAAGGTAACCGTGCTCAACTGTCTTCATGGGTTCTTTATCCCGCACAGTCTAGGGATGTTGTTTTTTAAAGTTTGATGGAGGTCTAGCGAGGTTACTATACAATAAATCAATCGATAAATAAATAAATAAATAAATATATATACAGTACATATACAGTATACTTTATATATATATATATATATATATATATATATATATATATATATATATATATGAGCTATTTGCAGACTCATTTAATCTCACTCAACTAGTCAACCAACCCACCCGTGTACCAGATAATCCTAATCATAATTCCCATCTACTGGACTTATTTTTAACAACCAATTCAGAAAATTATGATGTTACAGTGAGTGTCCCCGCTTGGATCTTCTGATCACTGTCTGATACAGGCCACCTGTCTATCACCTACCACACCTTCCCACTCTGAACCTGTTTTGGTGACTAAATGGCATTACGATCGGGCAGACTGGGAGGGTCTTCAAGGTTTCTTTATTGATATTCCCTGGACCTCTTTCTTTTCTAATGATGCACACTCCACCTTGAGCCACATACAAGATTTTGTAAAAATTGGAATGGAAACTTTTATTCCTCATCAAAAGTACAGTAAAAGATCTAATTCACCTAAATGGTTTGACCATAATTGTGCTAGAGTAACTGAACAAAAAGCAATAGCCTACAATGCATACACAAGATAAAAAACTCATGAAGCCTTTAATTACTTTAGAAACATCAGAAATCATGCCAAAACTGTATTAAACCTAACTAAATCAAACTTTCTCCACAAGCAGGCAAATAAACTTCTAAATAATCCAAATGATAACAAAATATTTTGGTCTACTCTTAACTCATTTAAATCCAACTTCACTACTGCTTCATCCATTCCACCATTAAAATCTCCGACTGGCAATCTTGTAAGTGACCCACGAGGTAAAGCTAACCTTCTTGCGGATATTTTCTCCACCAACTCAACCTTAGATGAAATAAATCAAGATGTCCCTGTACTTAATTTTAATTCGCCTGAAATTCCCTCACTTAAGATCCACATCAGACATGTCAAAACTATTTTGCAGAATCTCTCAGTAGATAAGGCTCCTGGTCCAGATGAAATTCCTCCAATAGTACTTAAGAATTGCTCCTTGGTGCTCGCTCCTGTATTGGATTTTTTTTTCCGTCTGTGTACTCATACCTCATGCTTCCCAGTACCCTGGAAAGAAGCAAACATCCATCCAGTTCCTAAAAAAGGTGCCTCTTCAGATCCATCAAACTACAGACCAATAGCTATAACTTCCACTCTTGGTAAAGTCTTTGAAATTATATTAAACAATCACATAATTAAGCATCTTGAGAATAATAAATTAATCAGTGATAGGCAATATGGTTTTAGACGATGTCGATCAACTGCAGACATGCTTTGCCTTCTTACGCATCAAATCAACCAAGCTACAGACCAACATGGTGAAACACATACAATAGCACTGGATATATCAAAGGCATTTGATAGAGTCTGGCATCAATCCTTATTGTCGAAGATGTCACACTACGGCCTTGCATCATTAGTTCCACTAATTTCTTCTTATCTTCATAACAGAAAAATATGTGTAATGGTAGATGGCCTTTATTCTCAATTTCACTCAATAAATGCTGGTGTTCCCCAGGGATCAGTTTTGGCCCCAATTCTGTTCCTCATTCATATCAATGATCTCATATCTACCACTCATAATCCAATACATTCCTACGCAGATGACTCAACACTCCACAGTTCCTTCACATTTACCAATTCTTTCACCCAACCCGATCTTATAAATTCAAAAATAAACACTGCAATTTCTCTGAACCAGGACCTTTCTAGAATTGATGGATGGGGACAAAAGAATCTAGTTTCCTTTAATGCACAGAAAACCAAATACATTCAATTTTCTAACCGACAGAATCTCACTGACTCCCATATATTTTTAATGATGTAAATATTCCCACTTCCCCTAGTATTGACATTCTCGGTGTAACATTAACTACTAATTTGAGCTGGACACATTATGTTAGAAGCATTGCTAAGAATGCCTCTAAAAAACTGGGACTCCTGTACAGAGTTCGAGAATTCTTCACTGGCGAGCAGTTGGCTGTGATATAAAAGTCATGTGCGTTCTCAGATGGATTACTGTTCACCTCTGTGGGGTGGAAGTGGAGTGGTTGCATTGAGGCAGTTGGACAAAATTCAAAATAAAACTATTAGATTAATCAATAACCCTGCAATCACACAGGACCTTCCTACATTATCCATACGAAGAAACGTTGCATCCCTTGCATTATTCTACAGATATTTTCACAGCAATTGTTCCGAGGAACTTGCTTCAATTGTGCCGCCTCTCCACATCTTTCCCCGTAGAACTAGGGCAGCTGAGAGCGCCCATGAATTTACACTTTCTCCTCCACAATGCAGAACTTCTGCTTATCAGAATTCATTTATCCCCAGAGCTACTACTCTTTGGAATTCACTTCCCTCGAATTGCTTTCCACAAACTTACAATCTACAAATGTTTAAATCCAGTTGTTACAAACATTTTATGAATGGAGGATGCCTTTAGGCACATGGACCTTTTTGTTTTATCTGTGTTTTTCCTTCCTCCGTTCATTGTCTCTTTAAAAAAAAAAAAAAAAAAAAAAAAAAAAAAAAAAAAAATTATATATATATATATATATATATATATATATATATATATATATATATATATATTAGACCAAAAAATTATCACAACCCTATTAATGACATTCAGTAAGAAAATCTTACATCTCTGCCTCATAATAACAGTTGTATTTCATCATTCAAATTAACCCTCACAGTGTGCGAGGACGCACTTTCACTTCATTCTGCTTAATATTAGAAGATTGCATTCAGTTTTGGAAGGCCCTCTACGAAACTATCTCAGTGAACCCTCCGACTCCAACAATGTCTTCCTAAGCTACATAAAATCGTCTACTTATAGCCAGAATAAAAGTAAAACAAATAAAAAAATAACAATAATAAAGAAGAAAAAGAAGAAGCAGAAGACAAAGAAGAAGAAAAAGGAAGACTAAGAAAAGAAGCAGATGAAGAGCATGCAGAAGCAGAAGAAAAAAAGAAGAAAGAAGACGACGACGACGACGACGACGACGACGACGACGAAGAAGCAGAAGAAGAAGACGATAAAAGGATCGCTTGTAGTTATCTTGAAGGGGTTAGGCTGGAGTTTCGGCTAAGTAACCAAGATAAAGGGCTGGATCATTAATTACTGGTCTAGTTAACACTATTGGGGGGGGGGGAGGAGGGGATCTCCCCCGTTTCTCTCCATTAGATTAGAGAGCTTAAGACGTTTCTCTCCTTTAGTGTAGCGATAATATGACGTTTCAACCAAGCCAAGTGTCGATTTTCTTCCTGAGCGTGTTATAGCGAGCCTGTAAAGAAATAGGTCTTCAACCAAGACAATTTTTCGATCAAAATTTTACAAAATTATAGCTTGAAGAGGGTCTGGTGGATTTTTGTTTTTGTTTAGTTTAAAATAATTCTGGGAAGCCATATTTGTTTGCCTACGGGACAAGCTAAAATAAATTGCTTAAAAATGGCCAAAGCAAGCAAAATCCACAATAACAAGTGTAACCCTCAATACCTAGCTTAAGATACGGTCAGAAGCAACAGCCCCTCGACAACCTTGCTATTAAACACACACACACACACACACACAGACACACACACACACACACACACACACACACACACACACACACACACACTTCTCCTCGTGGCGTAACTGATGGCGCGTCTGGCTCACAGCCAGAAGGCAGCCGGGTTCGAGACCCGGGCGGGGAAGAGACATTTGGGCAAGTCTCCTAACGGTGTAGCCTCTGTTCACCTAGCAGTATAAATAGGAACCTGGTATAAGTGGACGAAGTTGTGACGTCCCATCTGGGGTTGGTGATCGGTTACAAGGTGAGATGGGTATCGTACTGGTCAACCTAAGCTACTGATCAACCTAAGCCTTCGGGTGAGACTGGTACCGTAGTGAGAATGGTAACGTACAGATTAACCCTAAGCCTTCGTTTCCAGATGTCGCCAATTGGCTAAAAATACAGACTACACACACATCCACAGCCATTCCAACGATACATAAACACTTAACATGCATTTCACGCAATACATTCCCAGTTAAGGAGGCGCGATAATAATGAGCTTAGCTCGCATTGCGTGGATTCCCCTTGACGAACAAGCAAGTGAAGTGAAGTGAATACACACACACACACACACACACACACACACACACACACACACACACACACACACACACACACCCCACCCCCCCTTGCTCATAAACTGCCTCATTATAAGTTGCTTGGATTGGTGTATAAAATCATTGGGTATATTGATAGCGATTTACCATACTATCTCTGTATCAGATGAGTTTAGTATCATCCATATACCTTCAAGGGGGGATGGCCGTATTAATTTGCTTATTCATGTATTTTTAAATTAGTTTTACAGTTTACTCCCTAGACCTCAATCAAGCTTTAACCCCCCCCCCCCCACCCTCCTTCAAGATAAATTTGTACATTTTTCGATAGAAAAATGTTCCGGCCTTCCTTTAAAATACAGGCTCGCTATCGCTCGCCAGGAAAAAATTGACACCTAAATGACAAGAAAAGTCTTAATATTAACAAAGAAATTGGGCGAAAAGTCTTTAAATCGACAAACTAATGGGCCGTACGTCTTACAATCTTAAAACTAATGAGGAAGAAGGGGAACCAGTAAAACTACCCCTGTCCCCTTAATGGATATAGACTGTTATGGACACCTTATTGACCCTTTTTTTTACACCCATCGTTTTTACAGTGTACATTCCTCCCAGGCAGCAAAACATTGCTTAAGGGGAGATGGTTCGTTTCTCCCTCATGCATAGCCCCATTAGTTTTCAGATTTTAAGATGTTCAACTCATTAGCTTGGCCATTTTAAGACTATTCACCCTATTTTTGTAATCAATATTTAGACCTTTCGTGCAGTTTTGGTGTAGAACCTGTATTATAGTAATAACTTGCCTCCGGCCAGGACCTTTTTCTATCGAAAAATGTACACATTTATCTTGAAGGGAGGTCGTGGGAGTGTTTTGTTAAGTTTGATGGAAGTCTAGGGAGGAAACTAAGATAATATAAACAATATATATATAAACAAGTTAACAAATATGCCCATCCCCCCTTAATGATAGCCAGAAAAACAACAGAGAAAGATAGACGTTTTTGTAGCTGAAGTATTGACAGCTACTCCATGTTCTATGGATCGACACTCGAACAATGTTATGGGGTGTGAAAGGGGTATGGGAAGTGTCCAGCATAATCTAGATGGGTCGTTATTCTGGCTTCCCTTCTTCCTCATGTTTAGCCCCATTAGTTTTCAGATTTTAAGACGTTCGGCCCATTAGTTTGGTGATTTTAAGGCCTCATTCACCTCATTTCTTTGTTAATATTAATATTTTTCGTGTCATTTAGGTGTCAATTTTTCCTGGCGAGTGATAGCGAGCCTGTATTTTAATAGGAACCGGCCTATGGCCGGGAATTTTTGTTATCGAAAAATGTACAAATTTATCTTGAAGGGGGGTCTAGGGCGGGTGTTTTTTTAAAGCTTGATGGAGGTCTACGGAGGAAACTAAAAACACAATAAAAAGATACATAAATGAGCAAATAAATAAACCCATCCCCCCTTAAAGTTATATTACTAGCACTGTTCCTCCCTCTCTACCACCCTCTCACTTACTTATGCTTAATATCCTAATGTATTTACAGTAAGTACTTCAGCCCTCACTGTGTTTCATACTAAGAAGGCATACGGACCAGATGGTGTCCCTCCTGTTGTACTCAAAAACTATGCTTCTGTGCTGACTCCTTGTCTAGGTAAACTCTTCTGCCTCTGACTTTCATCTAACACCTTCCCTTCTTGCTGAAAGTTTGCTCTCATTCAACCTGTCCGAAAGAAAGGTGACCGCTCTCAACCCTCCAACTATCGTCAAATTGCCCTCACATCTTGTATTTCTAAATTTTCTTATCTATTCATAATTACAAATTTCTTAAGCATCTGACTTCCCATAACCTTCTTTGAGATCACCAGTATAGATTCCTAAAAGGTCGCTCTACTGGTGATCTCCCTTTTTTTTATCTTACTAACTCTTGGTCATCCTCCCTTTGGGACTTCGGTGAGACTTTTTCTATTGCGCTAGAGATATCAAAGCCTTTGATAGAGTTTGACACAAATCACCTATTTCCAAACGATCATCCTCTGGCTACTGTTGTAGACGGCCATCGTTCACTTTCTCAACCTATCGACTCCGGTACTCCTCAGGGTTCTGTCCTATCCCCAGTCCTATTTCTAATGATTTTCTCAACTGTACCTCCAGTTCTATCCACTCTTATGCTGATGACTACCTTACACTATTCAACTAGTTTTCCACAACCTCACTCCTCACAATCACCCCAAGACTAACGTGATGAGGCCATGACGCACCTATCCTCTGATCTTTCAATGATTTATGATTGGGGTACAGAAGATCTTGTTACTTTTAATGCCGTTAATGCCCAGTTTCTTCATCTGTCTACCCATCACAATAATTCACACAACTATCCCTTACTTTTCAACAACACACAAATCCACCCCTCACCTTCTCCCAATAGCCTTGGTGTCTCCTTTTCTTCTAACCTTTCCTGAAAAGACCATATCACCAATCCTGCTAAGACAGCTTCCCAGAGGTTGGTTGTGCTCAATTAGCTCCGTGGATTCTTTACCGCTCACAACTTATTGCTCTGTACAGGGGCACCGTGCACCTATGTATCGAGTAATGTTCGCATGTGT
>CM064504.1:25596103-25666103 GCA_032716605.1 Paralithodes platypus | reverse complement strand
GGTAGGAGACAAGATAGAGGCCACCATGGGGGACTCTGCTAAACACTAACGAGTAGGATGACAGTAGGAGGCAACACGTGGAGCAATATATATAACACTGTGGACAGTTCATGGCTCAGACGTGTGGGTAAGTCACACATATAGTACATACTGTATACATATACATCTATTTATCTATCCATCTTTATATATATATATATATATATATATATAATATATATATATATATATATATATATAATAATTAATCGAGATGGTCTGTAGCCTTTTAATAGGTTGACGTCCTTCTAAAAATGAATAAAATTGTTTAATAGAAGCCAGACTATAATAAAAAGGATGCCACCGGTACTGAATGGGTAAATATTTTTTATTGTGGGTAATACATAATTGAATGTATAAGAGAGGCTAATGACACCAGTGTCACCAACATGGACAAAGTTGGCTGATCTTTGTTACAATGGGGTCCCTCCGCCCACAATAAGCCCCTTGATAATACGCCCACGTCCAATCAAAGGTTACAATAATGTCCCTCCGCCCACAATACACCCGTGATAATACATCCACACCAATCAAAGGTTACAATAGTGTCCCTCCGCCCACAATACACCCAGTGATAATACATCCACACCCAATCAAAGGTTACAATAGGGTCCCTCCGCCCACAATACACCCCGTGATAATACATCCACACCCAATCAAAGGATACAATAGTGTCCCTCCGCCCACAATACACCCCGTGATAATACATCCACACCCAATCAAAGGTTACAATAGGGTCCCTCCGCCCACAATACACCCCATGATAATACATCCACACCCAATCAAAGGTTACAATAGGGTCCCTCCGCCCACAATACACCCCGTGATAATACATCCACACCCAATCAAAGGTTACAATAGGGTCCCTCCGCCCACAATACACCCCGTGATAATACATCCACACCCAATCAAAGGTTACAATAGTGTCCCTCCGCCCACAATACACCCCGTGATAATACATCCACACCCAATCAAAGGTTACAATAGGGTCCCTCCGCCCACAATACACCCCGTGATAATACATCCACACCCAATCAAAGGTTAAAATAGGGTCCCTCCGTCCACAATACACCCCGTGATAATACATCCACACCAAATCAAAGGTTACAATAGTGTCCCTCCGCCCACAATACACCCCGTGATAATACATCCACACCCAATCAAAGGTTACAATAGTGTCCCTCCGCCCACAAAACACCCATGATAATACATCCACACCAATCAAAGGATACAATAGTGTCCCTCCGGCCACAATACACCCCATGATAATACATCCACACCAATCAAAGGTTACAATAGGGTCCCTCCGCCCACAATACACCCCGTGATAATACATCCACACCCAATCAAAGGTTACAATAGGGTCCCTCCGCCCACAATACACCCGTGATAATACGCCCCCACCCAATCAAAGGTTACAATAGGGTCCCTCCGCCCACAATACACCCCATGATAATACATCCACACCAATCAAAGGTTACAATAGGGTCCCTCCGCCCACAATACACCCCGTGATAATACATCCACACCCAATCAAAGGTTACAATAGTGTCCCTCCGTCCACAATACACCCGTGATAATACATCCACACCCAATCAAAGGTTACAATAGTGTCCCTCCGCCCACAATACACCCGTGATAATACATCCACACCCAATCAAAGGTTACAATAGTGTCCCTCCGTCCACAATACACCCGTGATAATACATCCACACCCAATCAAAGGATACAATAGTGTCCCTCCGCCCACAATACACCTCGCGATAATACATCCACACCCAATCAAAGGTTACAATAGGGTCCCTCCGCCCACAATACACCCCGTGATAATACATCCACACCCAATCAAAGGTTACAATAGTGTTCCTCCGCCCACAATACACCCCGTGATAATATATCCACACCCAATCAAAGGTTACAATAGGGTCCCTCCGCCCACAATACACCCGTGATAATACATCCACACTCAATCAAAGGTTACAATAGTGTCCCTCCGCCCACAATACACCCCGTGATAATACATCCACACCCAATCAAAGGTTACAATAGGGTCCCTCCGCCCACAATACACCCCATGAAAATACATCCACACCCAATCAAAGGTTACAATAGTGTCCCTCCGCCCACAATACACCTCGTGATAATACATCCACACCCAATCAAAGGTTACAATAGGGTCCTCCGCCCACAATACACCCCGTGATAATACATCCACACCAATCAATGGAAACAATAGTGTCCCTCCGCCCACAATACACCTCGTGATAATACATCCACACCCAATCAAAGGTTACAATAGGGTCCCTCCGCCCACAATACACCCCATGATAATACATCCACACCAATCAAAGGATACAATAGTGTCCCTCCGCCCACAATACACCTCGTGATAATACATCCACACCCAATCAAAGGATACAATAGGGTCCCTCCGCCCACAATACACCCCGTGAAAATACATCCACACCCAATCAAAGGTTACAATAGTGTTCCTCCGCCCACAATACACCCCGTGATAATACATCCACACCCAATCAAAGGTTACAATAGGGTCCCTCCGCCCACAATACACCCGTGATAATACATCCACACCCAATCAAAGGTTACAATAGTGTCCCTCCGCCCACAATACACCCCGTGATAATACATCCACACCCAATCAAAGGTTACAATAGGGTCCCTCCGCCCACAATACACCGCATGATAATACATCCACACCAATCAAAGGTTACAATAGTGTCCCTCCGCCCACAATACACCCGTGATAATACATCCACACCCAATCAAAGGTTACAATAGTGTCCCTCCGCCCACAATACACCCCATGATAATACATCCACACCAATCAAAGGGTACAATAGGGTCCCTCCGCCCACAATACACCCCGTGATAATACATCCACACCCAATCAAAGGTTAGAAGAGTGTCCCTCCGCCCACAATACACCCCGTGATAATAAATCCACACCAATCAAAGTTTACAATAGTGTCCCTCCGCCCACAATACACCCGTGATAATACATCCACACCCAATCAAAGGTTACAATAGGGTCCCTCCGCCCACAATACACCCCGTGATAATACATCCACACCCAATCAAAGGTTACAATAGTGTTCCTCCGCCCACAATACACCCCGTGATAATACATCCACACCCAATCAAAGGTTACAATAGGGTCCCTCCGCCCACAATACACCCGTGATAATACATCCACACCCAATCAAAGGTTACAATAGTGTCCCTCCGCCCAATATACACCCCGTGATAATACATCCACACCCAATCAAAGGTTACAATAGGGTCCCTCCGCCCACAATACACCCCGTGATAATACATCCACACCCAATCAAAGCTTACAACAGTGTCCCTCCGCCCACAATACACCCGTGATAACACATCCACACCCAATCAAAGGTTACAATAGTGTCCCTACGTCCACAATACACCCGTGATAATACATCCACACCCAATCAAAGGTTACAATAGTGTCCCTCCGCCCACAATACACCCCGTGATAATACATCCACACCCAATCAAAGGTTACAATAGTGTCCCTCCGCCCACAATACACCCGTGATAATACATCCACACCCAATCAAAGGTTACAATAGTGTCCCTCCGTCCACAATACACCCGTGATAATACATCCACACCCAATCAAAGGTTACAATAGTGTCCCTCCGCCCACAATACACCCCGTGATAATACATCCACACCCAATCAAAGGTTACAATAGGGTCCCTCCGCCCACAATACACCCCGTGATAATACATCGACACCCAATCAAAGGTTACAATAGGGTCCCTCCACCCACAATACACCCCGTGATAATACATCCACACCCAATCAAAGGTTACAATAGTGTCCCTCCACCCACAATACACCCGTGATAATACATCCACACCCAATCAAAGGTTACAATAGGGTCCCTCTACCCACAATACACCCCGTGATAATACATCCACACCCAATCAAAGGTTACAATAGTGTCCCTCCGCCCACAATACACCCCGTGATAATACATCCACACTCAATCAAAGGTTACAATAGTGTCCCTCCGCCCACAATACACCCGTGGTAATACATCCACACCCAATCAAAGGTTACAATAGCGTCCCTCCGTCCACAATACACCCGTGATAATACATCCACACCCAATCAAAGGTTACAATAGTGTCCCTCCGCCCACAATACACCCCGTGATAATACATCCACACCCAATCAAAGGTTACAATAGGGTCCCTCCGCCCACAATACACCCCGTGATAATACATCCACACCCAGTCAAAGGTTACAATAGGGTCCCTCCGCCCACAATACACCCGTGATAATACATCCACACCCAATCAAAGGTTACAATAGTGTCCCTCCACCCACAATACACCCGTGATAATACATCCACACCCAATCAAAGGTTACAATAGGGTCCCTCCACCCACAATACACCCTGTGATAATTCATCCACACCCAATCAAAGGTTACAATAGGGTCCCTCCGTCCACAATACACCCCGTGATAATACATCCACACCCAATCAAAGGTTACAATAGGGTCCCTCCGCCCACAATACACCCCGTGATAATACATCCACACCCAATCAAAGGTTACAATAGTGTCCCTCCGCCCACAATACACCCCGTGATAATACATACACACCCAATCAAAGGTTACAATAGGGTCCCTCCGTCCACAATACACCCGTGATAATACATCCACACCCAATCAAAGGCTACAATAGTGTCCCTCCGTCCACAATACACCCCGTGATAATACATCCACACCCAGTCAAAGGTTACAATAGTGTCCCTCCGTCCACAATACACCCGGTGTTAATACAACCACACCCAATCAAAGGTTACAATAGTGTCCCTCCGCCCACAATACACCCCGTGATAATACATCCACACCCAATCAAAGGTTACAATAGTGTCCCTCCGCCCACAATACACCCCGTGATAATACATCCACACCCAATCAAAGGTTACAATAGTGTCCCTCCGCCCACAATACACCCCGTGATATTACATCCACACCCAATCAAAGGTTACAATAGGGTCCCTCCGCCCACAATACACTTGTTTTCGGACGATGGAGTTCATCTGAACCAGGTGGGAGCAGCACGTTTTGGGCGTCTTCTCAACGATGCGGTGAAGGATTTTCGGAGAAAAAATCGACTCAGCACAGGACAACCAGGAAGGAGGACCGAAGACAGCGAGGGCGGCAACCTGCGAAGGAATTAAATGCTAATCTGTCAAGAACCGCGAATTTGGATAAAGCTCCACCAACACGACCCAAATTCAAAACCGCCAGGGATAACGACCGAGGACCGATGTCAGCCATGAATGTAAATGTAGATCCGACCAGAACCAAAAAATTGATTAAAGAACGTTCTGTGAGTTCTAAAACCGCAACTTTAAAGGTTTTCTATGCAAACGCTCGTAGCATATGCAATAAATTTTCAGATTTAGAGGAACTAGTGTTTACTGAAAATTATGATGTGATTGGTATAACAGAATCTTGGCTCAATACAGTGGATAGAGACTTTTTAGCAGAGTATTCACTTCCCGGTTATGTAATGTTGAGAAAAGCCGAATAAATAAAAATGGAGGTGGCGTTTTATTTTATATCAAAGAAAGTCTTAACCCGACCCTCTTGTCAAAACCTCAAATTGTGAACGTCGACACATCTTTTGTGCTAATAAAGAATAATAAAGGTACAAAAATAATACTTGCATTAATATACAGACCTCCAGCTCAATCAGTGCAAACTGACCGAGAAATTTATGAACAAATTGCAGATGTAAGTAACTCACAAGATACCGTATTTTTTGGCGACTTTAATTTACCTGTGACCAAGTGGGGCGATACTCTTACTTCACACTCCGGACATGACTTGTATACGAACTTGCAAGAGAGTTCGCTTTATCAATTTGTTCGAACACCGACCCGTGGTAATAACGTTCTTGACATTGTACTTGCAACAAAAGAAGAATTAATAGAGAATTTGAATGTTGGTGATGAATTCAGTAACAGCGACCATCGTACGATAACTTTCACTTTAAACTTTACTAGTAACGAACCAAATAGTAGCATCGAAAAAGTTCCTAATTTCAAGAAAGCAAACTTTCATAAACTTAGAGCTATGTTTAAAGAAACTGACTGGAGCTTTTTAATTAACAATAACGACATAAATACATCTTGGAAGTTATTCGAAACCACTTACCTAAAAGCAGTGCATGACTGCATACCATCGAAAATACGGCGTCCAGGCCATAATGATAAGCCCAAATGGTGGAATAAAGATATTTCAAACTGCCTGCTTGCTAAAAAATTTGCTAATGATAGATTAAAATCCTCACAAAATGACGAAGAACGGGTGAAATTTGTAGAGCTACGACGCAAAGCCAAAAAGTTAATTAAGCAAAGTAAAAAGACCCTAGAGTTACATATTGCGAATCAAAGTAAAACAAACCCGAAAGAATTCTATAGTTATATCAGAAAGAAAAAAGTAGTTACTTCAACTGTTGGACCGTTAGTCGATGAAAATGGAGAATACACTAAAGACGAAGTACAAATGAGTAATGCCCTCAATACCTTCTTTGCATCAGTTTTTACAACAGAAGACCTCAGTGATATCCCTACACCATCGCCGATTCAGATTGATAATTCAGATGTTCTAAGCAACATCACCGTTACAGAGAGAGAAGTATTGAATTGTTTAGATAAACTCAAGGTAAATAAAACGCCTGGACCTGATACAATCTCGCCTAGAATTCTAAAGGAAGCTAAGGATGAGCTCTCCAAACCACTGACATTACTATTCAATAAATCCTTGCAGTCTGGAACTATGCCTGATCAGTGGAAGATAGCCAACGTAACACCGATATTAAAAAAAGGCAGCAAATCCCTACCCAGTAACTATCGTCCAATTAGCTTAACCTCAGTTGTATGTAAAATGCTAGAAACGGTCATAAGAGACAGACTCGTAAATCACTTAGAGGAAAATAACATACTTAAAGATACTCAACACGGCTTTCGTAAAAAACGTTCTTGTTTAACAAACCTCTTAGACTTCTTTCACGATATCCTCAACCTCTACGATGAGAGTAAAGCTGTAGATATTATATACCTTGATTTTCAAAAGGCCTTTGACAAAGTTCCCCACAAACGTTTACTGCTAAAACTAAAAGCGCATGGAATACAAGACGGTGTGTTGAAATGGATAGAAAATTGGCTCAGCGACAGAAAGCAAAGAGTAGTCATAAACGGTAAGGCATCTAAATGGACCAATGTAAGTAGCGGGGTACCCCAGGGATCGGTACTAGGACCAATTCTCTTTCTAATTTACATCAACGACATAGATGAGGGTCTCACCTGTACAATCTCAAAATTTGCTGACGATACAAAAATTGCAAATAGAGTACTCTCAAAAGATCAAGTTGACGATATGCAACACAATCTAGATAAATTGTCACATTGGGCCCAAATTTGGCAAATGAGTTTCAATGCGGATAAATGTAAAGTACTACATATCGGATACAAGCAAACTATTCGATGAATGGCACTCAGCTTAAGAATGTAAACAGAGAAACCGATCTGGGAGTAACAATGTCGAGTAAACTAAAACCGAGTCAACAATGTTCAGAAGTTGTTAAGAAGGCAAACAAAATAATTGGCTTTATAGGCAGGTCATTTGAGCATAAATCCAAAGACGTTATCCTAACCCTTTACAATTCCTTAGTCCGCCCTCTTCTGGAATACTGCGTTCAATGCTGGTGCCCTTATTACCAAAAAGACATAAACAAGCTAGAACGAGTTCAACGTAGAGTTACCAAAATGATACCTAGCCTAAAGAACAAACCATACGAAGAGTGTCTTAGAGAATTAAATCTATTTCCTTTAACCCAGCGCAGATTAAAAGGTGACTTAATTCAAGTGTTCAAAATCATCAAAGGCATCGACAATATGAACTGTAGTAAGTACTTCACTATCGACCAATATAATTACACGCGGGGAAACGGTTGCAAAATTATTGGTAAATCTTTTAACTCACACGAATCTAAGAATTTCTTCTTCAATCGAGTTGTCAACTTGTGGAATGGGCTTCCCCGAGACGTTATAGACTGCAGCACCGTTGATTCATTTAAACTCCGCCTAGACAAATATCTCGCATCAAACCCAAGACTGACTGCGTTTGTAAATGAATAACTTTATTTTATCCTCCCCTCAGTTACTAACCCATATGTCCCCTACTAACTTCCTAGTCCTGCCACGGACATTAGTTCCAGGGCAGTAGTCCCCTTACCCACTCTAAACCACTGTTTGGACACTTGATCCTCCGTGTTTTGGAGGACAAGCAGCCTAGAAGGGTCACTAGAACTTTTGTTGCTTGATTTCCTTTGTACTCCTTTGTACACCCGTGATAATACATCCACACCCAATCAAAGGTTACAATAGGGTCCCTCCGCCCACAATACACCCGTGATAATACATCCACACCCAATCAAAGGTTACAATAGGGTCCCTCCGCCCACAATACACCCGTGATAATACATCCACACCCAATCAAAGGCTACAATAGGGTTCCTCCGCCCACAATACACCCGTGATAATACATCCACACCCAATCAAAGGTTACAATAGGGTCCCTCCGCCCACAATACACCCCGTGATAATACATCCACACCCAATCAAAGGTTACAATAGTGTCCCTCCGCCCACAATACACCCCGTGATAATACATCCACACCCAATCAAAGGTTACAATAGTGTCCCTCCGTCCACAATACACCCCGTGATAATACATCCACACCCAATCAAAGGTTACAATAGTGTCCCTCCGTCCACAATACACCCAGTGATAATACATCCACACCCAATCAAAGGTTACAATAGTGTCCCTCCGTCCACAATACACCCCGTGATAATACATCCACACCCAATCAAAGGTTACAATAGGGTCCCTCCGCCCACAATACACCCCGTGATAATACATCCACACCCCATCAAAGGTTACAATAGTGTCCCTCCGCCCACAATACACCCCGTGATAATACATCCACACCCAATCAAATGTTACAATAGGGTCCCTCCGTCCACAATACACCCCGTGATAATACATCCACACCCAATCAAAGGTTACAATAGTGTCCCTCCACCCACAATACACCCCGTGATAATACATCCACACCCAATCAAAGGTTACAATAGGGTCCCTCCGCCCACAATACACCCGTGATAATACATCCACACCCAATCAAAGGCTACAATAGGGTCCCTCCGCCCACAATACACCCGTGATAATACATCCACACCCAATCAAAGGCTACAATAGGGTCCCTCCGCCCACAATACACCCGTGATAATACATCCACACCCAATCAAAGGTTACAATAGTGTCCCTCCGCCCACAATACACCCCGTGATAATACATCCACACCCAATCAAAGGTTACAATAGTGTCCCTCCGTCCACAATACACCCCGTGATAATACATCCACACCCAATCAAAGGTTACAATAGTGTCCCTCCGTCCACAATACACCCCGTGATAATACATCCACACCCAATCAAAGGTTACAATAGTGTCCCTCCGTCCACAATACACCCCGTGATAATACATCCACACCCAATCAAAGGTTACAATAGGGTCCCTCCGCCCACAATACACCCCGTGATAATACATCCACACCCAATCAAAGGTTACAATAGTGTCCCTCCGCCCACAATACACCCCGTGATAATACATCCACACCCAATCAAAGGTTACAATAGTGTCCCTCCGTCCACAATACACCCCGTGATAATACATCCACACCCAATCAAAGGTTACAATAGTGTCCCTCCGCCCACAATACACCCCGTGATAATACATCCACACCCAATCAAAGGTTACAATAGTGTCCCTCCGTCCACAATACACCCCGTGATAATACATCCACACCCAATCAAAGGTTACAATAGTGTCCCTCCGTCCACAATACACCCCGTGATAATACATCCACACCCAATCAAAGGTTACAATAGTGTCCCTCCGTCCACAATACACCCCGTGATAATACATCCACACCCAATCAAAGGTTACAATAGGGTCCCTCCGCCCACAATACACCCCGTGATAATACATCCACACCCAATCAAAGGTTACAATAGTGTCCCTCCGCCCACAATACACCCCGTGATAATACATCCACACCCAATCAAATGTTACAATAGGGTCCCTCCGTCCACAATACACCCCGTGATAATACATCCACACCCAATCAAAGGTTACAATAGTGTCCCTCCACCCACAATACACCCGTGATAATACATCCACACCCAATCAAAGGTTACAATAGGGTCCCTCCACCCACAATACACCCATGTGATAATACATCCACACCCAATCAAAGGCTACAATAGTGTCCCTCCGCCCACAATACACCCTGTGATAATACATCCACACCCAATCAAAGGTTACAATAGTGTCCCTCCGCCCACAATACACCCCGTGATAATACATCCACACCCAATCAAATGTTACAATAGGGTCCCTCCGTCCACAATACACCCCGTGATAATACATCCACACCCAATCAAAGGTTACAATAGGGTCCGTCCGCCCACAATACACCCGTGATAATACATCCACACCCAATCAAAGGTTACAATAGGGTCCCTCCGCCCACAATACACCCATGTGATAATACATCCACACCCAATCAAAGGCTACAATAGTGTCCCTCCGCCCACAATACACCCTGTGATAATACATCCACACCCAATCAAAGGTTACAATAGTGTCCCTCCGCCCACAATACACCCCGTGATAATACATCCAAACCCAATCAAAGGCTACAATAGGGTCCCTCCGTCCACAATACACCCTGTGATAATACATCCACACCCAATCAAATGTTACAATAGGGTCCCTCCGCCCACAATACACCCCGTGATAATACATCCACACCCAATCAAAGGTTACAATAGTGTCCCTCCGCCCACAATACACCCCGTGATAATACATCCACACCCAATCAAAGGTTACAATAGTGTCCCTCCATCCACAATACACCCCGTGATAATACATCCACACCCAATCAAAGGTTACAATAGGGTCCCTCCGCCCACAATACACCCCGTGATAATACATCCACACCCAATCAAAGGTTACAATAGGGTCCCTCCGCCCACAATACACCCCATGATAATACATCCACACCCAGTCAAAGGTTACAATAGGGTCCCTCCGTCCACAATACACCCCGTGATAATACATCCACACCCAATCAAAGGTTACAATAGGGTCCCTCCGCCCACAATACACCCGTGATAATACGCCCACACCCAATCAAAGGTTACAATAGGGTCCGTCCGTCCACACCCAATCAAAGGTGACAAACAAGTGGAGAGGGGTGGAATGAAGGAATTATATTTTTATCGTTCCCCCCCTTTTTAACCTTACAATCAATTATTACCCTTCAGTACCCCCCCCCCCCCCCAACTCATATCTCTCTCTCTCTCTCTCTCTCTCTCTCTCTCTCTCTCCGTCCTGTTTTTCTTTTTCTCTCAAATGTAATCCTTTCGTCATTATAATAGGATAGTACATTTACTTGCTACCAGAATTTATGTATTCATTTATCTATAATTTTTTAGTTTCCTCTTTAGATCTCCATCAAACTTAAAACAATACATACCCCCAAGGCCCCCTTTCGAGATAAGTGTGTGTATTTTTCTGTCGAAATGTCCGGTTCCTCCTAAATTGCAGGCTCGGTATTGCTCGTCAGGAAAACTTGACACCTAAATGGCACGAAAAAAGGTCGTAAAATAACGAAACTAATAGGATTACCGTCTTAAAATCTCGAAACTAATTAACCCCCCCCCCCTCCCCCGACGTTTGCGATACCCTTCTGTGATAGGACATAACACAATTTAACATGCCGATTTATCAAGCACTCAGTCCAATTCAACCACTCAATCCAATTCAACCATTCTGCTAATCCAACCACTCAATCCAATTCAACCATTCTGCTAATCCAACCACTCAATCCAATTCAACCACTCAATCCAATTCAGCCATTCTGCTAATCCAACCACTCATTTAACTTCGAAAACTAATTAAATTCGACCACTCGATCCAACTCAACCACTAAATTCAACTCGACCACTCATTCCAATTCGACCCTCAATCCAATTCAACCATTCAGTTCAATTCGACTTCTCAGTCTAATTCGACCAATCAGCTCAATTCAACCACTTGGCCTAAGTAAGCTGTTCAATCGAACTCGACCAGTCAGCTCCATTCAACTTACTCAATCCAACTCGACCATTCGGCTCAATTCGACTTACTCAATCCAAGGCAGGTAATCAGCTCAATTTGACTTACTCAATCCATGGCAACTATTCAGCTCAATTCAACTTACTCAATCCATGGCAACTATTCAGCTCAATTCGACTTACTCAATCCAAGGTAACTATTCAGCCCAATTCGACTTACTCAATCCATGGCAACTATTCAGCTCAATTCAACTTACTCAATCCATGGCAACTATTCAGCTCAATTCGACTTACTCAATCCAAGGTAACTATTCAGCCCAATTCAACTTACTCAATCCATGGCAACTATTCAGCCCAATTCAACTTACTCAATCCATGGCAACTATTCAGCTCAATTCGACTTACTCAATCCAAGGTAACTATTCAGCTCAATTCAACTTAATCAATCCAAGGCAACTATTCAGCCCAATTCAACTTACTCAATCCATGGAAACTATTCAGGTCAATTCAACTTACTCAATCTTAAGACCTATTGTGCCATTTATGTGTCACTTTTTTCCTGCCGAGCAATAACGAAATGGAGCGAAAGCTCTTAAGCTGAAAGACCCCAAAGAGGTCCAGCTCAGGATGGATCTCAACAGACTGGGTGAATGGTCGGAGACATGGCAGATGCCTCTAAACTTGGAAAAGTGCAAAGTGATGCATATCAGCCAAGCAAACCCCAAGTCAGACTAAAGGGGCGAACATCTTAAAATCTCAAAACTGATGGGGCTAAGCATAAGGGAGAAGGGGGTCCAGATAAAACCAAATACCTCCCCTTAATTAATGTTCACCTGTCCAGTCGCTTTGTCTCTTCCTTCCTTTCATGTCTCCCTCTCTACTCTATTTCTTATTCAACAATAACTTCTCTCACTTTCTTTCATGTCTCCACTTCTCTCTCTCTCTCTCTCTCTCTCTCTCTCTCTTGTATACCACCTTTCCTTTAATTTCATTCTGTCTCTCTCACTCTCTTCCACGCTCTCTCTCTCTCTCTCTCTCTCATAATACCCTTTCTTGCATACCACCTTTATTTTAATTCCTTACTCACTCTCATTCTCACACACACTATTTCTTTCTCTCTCTCTCTCTCTCTCTCTCTCTCTCTCTCTCTCACACACACACACCCTTTATATTAACCCTCCCCCCAGCTGGGTGAAGAGTGAGGTGTTATGAAAAGCGGTGAAGTGGCCGGAATTATTCATGCAATATATCTGTTTTCTCTCTGGGCCACGTTCCTCATCTCCCCCCCCCCCCCCCCCCCCTCTTATCTCTCTCTCTCTCTCTCTCGGCTTTCGTAAAAAACGTTCCTGTTTAACAAACCTCTTAGACTTCTTCCACGATATCCTCAACCTCTACGATGAGAGTAAAGCTGTAGATATTATATACCTTGATTTTCAAAAGGCCTTTGACAAAGTTTCCCCACAAACGTTTACTGCTAAAACTAAAAGCGCATGGAATACAAGACGGTGTGTTGAAATGGATAGAAAATTGGCTCAGCGACAGAAAGCAAAGAGTAGTCATAAACGGTAAGGCATCTAAATGGACCAATGTAAGTAGCGGGGTACCCCAGGGATCGGTACTAGGACCAATTCTCTTTCTAATTTACATCAACGACATAGATGAGGGTCTCACCTGTACAATCTCAAAATTTGCTGACGATACAAAAATTGCAAATAGCGTACTCTCAAAAGAACAAGTTGACGATATGCAACACAATCTAGATAAATTGTCATGTTGGGCCCAAATTTGGCAAATGAGTTTCAATGCGGATAAATGTAAAGTACTACATATCGGATACCTAAATGAGAAAGCAAACTATTCGATGAATGGCACTCAGCTTAAGAATGTAAACAGAGAAACCGATCTGGGAGTAACAATATCGAGTAACCTAAAACCGAGTCAACAATGTTCAGAAGTTGTTAAGAAGGCAAACAAAATAATTGGCTTTATAGGCAGGTCATTTGAGCATAAATCCAAAGAAGTTATCCTAACCCTTTACAATTCCTTAGTCCGCCCTCTTCTGGAATACTGCGTTCAATCCTGGTGCCCTTATTACCAAAATGATACTAGAACGAGTTCAACGTAGAGTTACCAAAATGATACCTAGCCTAAAGAACAAACCATACGAAGAGCGTCTTAGAGAATTAAATCTATTTCCTTTAACCCAGCGCAGATTAAGAGGTGACTTAATTCAAGTGTTCAAAATCATCAAAGGCATCGACAATATGAACTGTAGTAAGTACTTCATTATCGACCAATCTAATTACACGCGGGGAAACGGTTGCAAAATTATTGGTAAATCTTTTAACTCACACGAATCTAAGAATTTCTTCTTCAATCGAGTTGTCAACTTGTGGAATGGGCTTCCCCGAGACGTTATAGACTGCAGCACCGTTGATTCATTTAAACTCCGCTTAGACAAATATCTCGCATCAAACCCGCGACTGAATGCGTTTGTAAATGAATAACTTTATTTTATCCCCCCCTCAGTTACTAACCCATCTGTCCCCTACTAACTTCCTAATCCTGCCACGGACATTAGTTCCAGGGCAGTAGTTCCCTTTCCAATGTTTCCTTACCCACTTTAAACCACTGTTTGGACACTTGATCCTCAGTGTTTTGGAGGACAAGCAGCCTAGAAGGGTCACTAGACCTGTTGTTGCTTGATTTCCTTTGTACTCCTTTGGTATCATACAACCTTTATTCCTTGTTTTTATTATTATTATTTTATTTTTTCGGTGCTATCTGTCACTCGTCAATAGTCAATCTTTACACTCGCCCCTACTCCCTCCCCCTTTCTCACTCTCACTCTCTCACACTCGCTCTCATTCTCTTTCTCTCATTCTCTTGTTCATAGTTTTCCCGTTTTTATTTTCGCTCGTTCCTCAAACTTTCCCCTTTCCATTACTTTTAGTATATTTTTGTCTTCGTTCTTCTCTCTAATCATCTCTTATAACACGTCTCTCTCTCTCTCTCTCTCTCACGCTCTCTCTCTCTCTCTCTCTGTAATATCTGAATACATAAAACACTCGGCACAATGTGCAGCAGCTGCGAACAAGGCTTTATTAAAAGTATTTTTACGTATAACAATGAGAACATTATAGTACCGTCATATAGAAGCATAGTGAGGCCTCATCTTGAATCTGGTGTACAATTTCACTTTCCTTATCAAAAGAAAAACATTGAGAGACTCGAGTCAGTAGCCTACAGCGTAGAGCCACAAGGTTAATACCATCACTAAGAAATATCATGGGGGCAGGGGGCTAGGAATCCTCCTCCCCTATTAAAATTCCCCAACTAGACGAGAGAGAGAAAGGGGCGAGGGATCCTGAAAGTGTTCCCGGACCCTAAGAATTGGAACTATAAATGTTGTATCTGTTCGGGCTCTGTCCCTAGTTGGCCATCCCCATCTATGGGGTATGTGCCTGAGTACATACATAGATACATAGTTACATACATACATACATACTGTACATACATACATACAAGATTACAACAATATAATTTGTTCTCACTTTGGAAAAGACGATTGAGAGGAGTAAACTAATCGAGTGTTTCAAAATATTAAAGGGCTTTGACAAAATTGATGCCGAGTCACTGTTCACAATCAATAATAGTTCATTAACTCGAGGAGACGGGATCTAATTAAGAACCAGGAAGGCCAAACTTGATGTCACAAAGCATATTTTCACCAACAGTGTAGTCAATGAGTGGAACAAATTGCCAGGGAAAATGGTGCAATGTAATACAATCGACGCATTCAGAAGGAATCTAAACATTTATTTCGAGGAGGTTGGGGTAATAATAATAATACATAAAAAGAAGAAAAAAAGTTAAGTATCTGTAGTAATTATTTTATATTTTCTAAATTCGATCAACACTATACATTTATCAGTCGAAATTCCCTCATTCTACTGGGGGGCCTGTTTTCCCAGCTGTATTTCATGCCGACTATTGGTCGGAGAGAGTGGTGGGTGGGGAGAGAGAGCCTTCTGCTTTGCTATCCTTACCTTCCACTTAGTAATAATAATAATAATAATCTTCTGGTTACTTATATAGTGCCCGTATCTCATCCTTCGAGGATTCACAAGCGCTTGGCTTTCTTTAGTCTACCAGAGACCATTACCCAT
Source organism: Paralithodes platypus (assembly GCA_032716605.1). Taxonomy (NCBI): domain Eukaryota; kingdom Metazoa; phylum Arthropoda; class Malacostraca; order Decapoda; family Lithodidae; genus Paralithodes; species Paralithodes platypus. The sequence continues at coordinate 25,649,638 of CM064504.1, read as the reverse complement.
CCCCCTTGCTCATGGGGAGATGGTAACCGCCGGCTATATCCCAGAAAAACTTTTCAATCTGAGCGGGGATTGAATGCGAGACCTTCAAGATGGGAATCAGGCACGCTATCAACTGAGCCAGCCGGGCGGCTAGTAATTTTTTTTAGAATTAAGCCTAGACTGCCTAGTTGGGGCTGCAAGGTATGTGGTAATTCAATGGACCCGGCTTCGAATCCCAATATGTCAATGGGAAGATATTATTGGGATGGAATTTGTGCTGTACCTAGTTTCAGTGCATTACCACAGCACACAGAAATGCCAAAACAAAATACCCTCATTGTTCCCTGATTAAATAGCACTGTATGAATATTCCCATATTCAAAAATATGCTACAGGGGGGTAATGCATAGTGAGTTAATTGCTCAATAAGTGGCGTTCTGAGAGTGAAGGTCCGAGCCTGGGGAGTGAGACTGTGAAGCGCAGAGGCGAAGCAGCTTCAGAGATGGAGTTGGGTTCGAGCCTTGAATAGGTGCTTCGCATGTCTCACTCCCTAGGCTGGAACAAGACCTCACGGGCCTCGCCGTGTTCAGCGGTGTAGTGTAAAGGCTACCAGCCTATGCCCGAGAGGGAGTAGTTGGAATATGGAAGAAAAAAAAGTCTGTGTATCTATGTAACTCTATCTCTGTCTGCTTGTCTGTCTGTCTGCTTGTATGTCTGTCTGTCTGTCTGTCTCTCATTCTCTCTCTCTCTCTCTCTCGAGGACAGCCATGAATGTAAATGTAGATCCGACCAGAACCAATAATTTGAATAAAGACCGTTCCTTGAATCCCAAATCCAAAATTTGAATGTTTTCTATGCAAACGCTCATAGCATACGCAATAAATTTTCAGATTTAGAGGAACTAGTGTTTACAGAAAATTATGATGTGATTGGCATAACAGAATCTTGGCTCAATACACAAGATAGAGACTTTTTAGCAGAGTATTCACTTCCCGGTTATGTAATGTTTGAGAACAGCCGAATAAATAAAAATGGAGGTGGCGTTTTATTTTATATCAAAGAAAGTCTTAACCCGACCCTCGTGTCAAAACCTCAAATTGTGAACGTCGACACATCTTTTGTGCTAATAAAGAATAATAAAGGTACAAAATAATACTTGCGTTAATATACAGACCTCCAGCTCAATCAGTGCAAACTGACCGAGAAATTTACGAACAAATTGCAGATGTAAGTAACTCACAAGATACCGTAATTTTTGGCGACTTTAATTTACCTGTGACCAAGTGGGGCGATACTCTTACTTCACACTCCGGACATGACTTGTATACGAACTTGCAAGAGAGTTCGCTTTATCAATTTGTTCGAATGCCGACCCGTGGTAATAACGTTCTTGACATTGTACTTGCAACAAAAGAAGAATTGATAGAGAATTTGAATGTTGGTGATGAATTCAGTAACAGCGACCATCGTACGATAACTTTCACTTTAAAGTTTACTAGTAACGAACCAAATAGTAGCATCGAAAAAGTCCCTAATTTCAAGAAAGCAAACTTCCATAAACTTAGAGCTATGTTTAAAGAAACTGACTGGAGCTTTTTAATTAACAATAACGACATAAATACATCTTGGAAGTTATTCGAAACCACTTACCTAAAAGCAGTGCAAGACTGCATACCATCGAAAATACGGCGTCCAGGCCATAATAATAAGCCCAAATGGTGGAAAAAAGATATTTCAAACTGCCTGCTTGCTAAAAAATTTGCTAATGATAGATTAAAATCCTCACAAAATGACGAAGAACGGGTGAAATTTGTAGAGCTACGACGCAAAGCCAAAAAGTTAATTAAGCAAAGTAAAAAGACCTTAGAGTTACATATTGCGAATCAAAGTAAAACAAACCCGAAAGAATTCTATAGTTATATCAGAAAGAAAAAAGTAGTTACTTCAACTGTTGGACCGTTAGTCGATGAAAAAGGAGAATACACCAAAGACGAAGTACAAATGAGTAATGCCCTCAATACCTTCTTTGCATCAGTTTTTACAACAGAAGACCTCAGTGATATCCCTACACCATCGCCGATTCAGATTGATAATTCAGATGTTCTAAGCAATATCACCGTTACAGAGAGAGAAGTATTGAACTGTTTAGATAAACTCAAGGTAAATAAAACGCCAGGACCTGATACAATCTCGCCTAGAGTTCTAAAGGAAGCTAAGAATGAGCTCTCCAAACCACTGACATTACTATTCAATAAATCCTTGCAGTCTGGAACTATGCCTGATCAGTGGAAGCTAGCCAACGTAACACCAATATTCAAAAAGTCAGCAAATCCCTACCCAGTAACTATCGTCCACTTAGCTTAACCTCAGTTGTATGTAAAATGCTAGAAACGGTCATACGAGACAGACTCGTAAATCACTTAGAGGAAAATAACATACTTAAAGATACTCAACATGGCTTTCGTAAAAAACGTTCCTGTTTAACAAACCTCTTAGACTTCTTCCACGATATCCTCAACCTCTACGATGAGAGTAAAGCTGTAGATATTATATACCTTGATTTTCAAAAGGCCTTTGACAAAGTTCCCCACAAACGTTTACTGCTAAAACTAAAAGCGCATGGAATACAAGACGGTGTGTTGAAATGGATAGAAAATTGGCTCAGCAACAGAAAGCAAAGGGTAGTCATAAACGGTAAGGCATCTAAATGGACCAATGTAAGTAGCGGGGTACCCCAGGGATCGGTACTAGGACCAATTCTCTTTCTAATTTACATCAACGACATAGATGATGGTCTCACCTGCACAGTCTCAAAATTTGCTGACGATACAAAAATTGCAAATAGCGTACTCTCAAAAGAACAAGTTGACGATATGCAACACAATCTAGATAAATTGTCATGTTGGGCCCAAATTTGGCAAATGAGTTTCAATGCGGATAAATGTAAAGTACTACATGTCGGATACCTAAATGAGAAAGCAAACTATTCGATGAATGGCACTCAGCTTAAGAATGTAAACAGAGAAACTGATCTGGGAGTAACAATATCGAGTAACCTAAAACCGAGTCAACAATGTTCAGAAGTTGTTAAGAAGGCAAACAAAATAATTGGCTTTATAGGCAGGTCATTTGAGCATAAATCCAAAGAAGTTATCCTAACCCTTTACAATTCCTTAGTCCGCCCTCTTCTGGAATACTGCGTTCAATCCTGGTGCCCTTATTACCAAAAAGATATAAACAAGCTAGAACGAGTTCAACGTAGAGTTACCAAAATGATACCTAGCCTAAAGAACAAACCATACGAAGAGCGTCTTAGAAAATTAAATCTATTTCCTTTAACCCAGCGCAGATTAAGAGGCGACTTAATTCAAGTGTTCAAAATCATCAAAGGCATCGACAATATGAACTGTAGTAAGTACTTCACTATCGACCAATCTAATTACACGCGGGGAAACGGTTGCAAAATTATTGGTAAATCTTTTAACTCGCACGAATCTAAGAATTTCTTCTTCTTCAATCGAGTTGTCAACTTGTGGAATGGGCTTCCCCGAGACGTTATAGACTGCAGCACCGTTGATTCATTTAAATTCCGCCTAGACAAATATCTCGCATCAAACCCGCGACTGACTGCGTTTGTAAATGAATAACTTTATCCTCCCCTCAGTTACTAACCCATATGTCCCCTACTAACTTCCTAGTCCTGCCACGTTAGTGGCAGGGCAGTAGTTCCCTTTCCAATGTTCCCTTGCCCACTCTAAACCACTGTTTGGACACTTGATCCTCAGTGTTTTGGAGGACAAGCAACCTAGAAGGGTCACTAGACCTGTTGTTGCTTGATTTCCTTTGTACTCCTTTGTACTTTGTACTCTCTCCCCCAGACTTAATTGTGGACGTGAGGTCAAGCAGGAAACACACATTCCCTCTCAACAACAAGACGAGAGCTTCGGGTTTTTTAATATATCCCCTCCCATTGTTTGCTGTTTCTATCCCTCTCTCTTTGGCTTGTATCCATTCGGCCCCATTCAGCCTACTGATTTAAGACGCTTACCCCCATCCAGGTGTCAATATTTTCCTGGCGAGCGGTGGCGACCTAGCATATATATTTGTTTTGATTTGACAGCAAGTTTAATTTGTATATTTTTCGATAGAAAAATTTCTCCGGCGAAGCCGGATTTCTCCATACAATGCTGGCTCGCTATCACTCGCCAGGAAGAAATCGACACCTGGATGGGGATAAATGTCTTAAAACAGTTGGCTGAAAAATGGGGCCGAATGGATACAAGCCAGGGAAAGAGAGAAAAGGAGAAAAAGATAAAAAAGACAGTGACCCCCCTTAATATTATCCCCTCCCATTGTTTGCTGTCTGTGCCTGTAGTCGGCTTGTTTCCAGCTCACGACAAATCGAATCCCTTAGTAACTGATTTATCGATACCTAATGGAAAGATACGAAACTAACATGTATCTGCATCATATAAAGACCAAATTTCCATAATTAACATTCAATACGATGACGGCTATCAACTTGTAAAAAACACCCCCTAGACCCCCTTCAAGATAAATGTGTACATTTTTCCGTAGAAATATTTCCCGGCCAAAGGCCGGTTACTCTTAGAATTACAGGCTCGCTATCGCTCGCTGGAAAATAACGACACCTAAATGGTACGAAAGGTCTTAACATTGACAAAGAAATGGGCGTAAAGTCTTAAATTCATCAAACTAATGGGCCCGTCTTATAGTCTCAAAAGTCATGAGGCTAAACACGAGGGAGAAGGGGGCCAGAAAAACCTGCATCCCGGCCATCCCCCGTTAATCTTTTTAGTTTGCCCCCTTGGCCCCATTCAGGCAGGGAAAAAAAATATATACCGGTATATATATATATAATTATATATATATAAACAACCCACACTCTCATCCAAGCTAAAAAAGAAAACCACCACCCCATTCCCCAAACCCCACCTACAAGCTAATTTTGTAAATTTTTCGGTCGACAGGAATGGCTGAAGATATTGGGCATTTCATGAAATAACCAAGAAAAAACAGCCTTTTCGCGATCTGACTAAGGCAGTCAGCCATCCCGATAAATGATTACGTGTGTGTGTGGTGTGTTTGTAATTATGTTTTACAAGATAAATATTTATTCTCATAATGTCCCGTCCCTATACAGTTGGAATCCCAATACGCCATCAGACAGTACACTAGGACCATACGGCTGGGAGAGTGTAGATATAGTCCATGAGCCAGGCCAGATATCGGTACCACCTGGGGTGACTAAACACGAATGGTACTAAAATGTTTATAGAGTGACTGTAAGTACATTAAGATATGATAGCCTTCTCGCACTGGTAGCTTAGTCTAATTTTTTTGATGCAATAGGGGCGCTACCCAAAAATAAAGATTTTTAGCGTGACGCTCGGCGTTTTCCTCATTTTCTTTAAAATCCATCACACAATCATCGCGAAACTTTGAACACCTATGTAGAATTATATTCTCTACCAGAGTTGTTCCTAGGTATTTTTCAAATTTCCTCATATTTCGGAATATACTCTATATTTTGGGTATTTTCCTCTAAATCTAGAATAAATCCTTAAATATGGGGAACATTGAAAAATATATTCTAACAGCTCTTGTAGCTTATTTGATTCTCTACAAGAATTATTCCGATGTGTATTTCAAGTTTCTCCATATTTAGGGGTTTATTTCATATTTGGGGATTTTTTGTTATATTTTGGGGATAATTTATTATTGGAAGGAGCAAACATATGTAGAGTGGTTTCCATGTAATGTGTTTGTTTGTTCATGGTTTAATGGTGATATTTTTTGCAGGTGTGTGTCGACTGTTTGACGGCAGGATGGAACCATCTGCGAGGAAGAGAGCACGGATCGACTGTATCATCCACTGCTCTGATGATGACAGCGATGCTCTGGTGTCACCACAGGATTTGGACTCCTGGAACACATTGCTCAGGGCTGCAGAAATCCGGCTGCACGATCCTGACCTGGAAGCAGCCAAGGGCCTTGAAGAAGGAGGAATACCACACATACATTATCACCGTAAATGTCGTAGTCTCTTTACAATGAAGAAGTCACTGGATTCTATCCTTGCCAAGGGTGTCAAGATAGAATCAGCAAGCGTCGACCCCAGGAGGAGGGCATCAAGGGATGCCCCTAGTACTAGCAGGGTGTATGCCAAAGTATGTATCTTCTGCGAGAAGTCAAGCAAGTACATAAAAACAACAAAGACAAGGGAGCCACTCATACAGTGTGTTGAGCTACGAGCAGATGAGAAGATTCGCAGAGCAGCAATAAGGAAACTCAACCAGAGAATCCTTGGTTTAGTTAGCAGAGACCTTGTTGCTGCAGAGGGTCACTACCACAAGTCGTGCTACAAACTCTTCACAAAAGATGATTTCCCAGCGGCCGCCAGGTCGGGTGCAGGTGAAAATCAGGAAGAAAGCGAGGAAGCACGCTACGAAGAGGTTGAGACAGAAGCCCTCGAGGAACTCTGCTTGTATATAAGGACCAAATTATTCCCCAACCCAGAGGTACTGCCTATGACAAACCTCACATCTAGGCTTGAGAGATCCATGATGTCCCGTGGTATTATCCAACTGAAACCAGCGACAAAGAAACATGTTCGCCGAAAGATTGAAACCGAGTTTGGAGAATCACTACGCTTTGTCCCAGATGAGAAAGGAAAGCTTCTAATCTATCCACGCAGCCTCTCAATGGACGACCTTGCCCGGCAAGCACACAAAATGGCAAAAGACCTGCAAGAAGCAAGAGCAGCTAACTCTGAAGATGTCTTAACCAAAGCAGGAATGCAGCTGAGGAATGAGATCAATAAACAAGATGTGAGTCAGCCATGGCCTCCCGATACAGATCAGAATGTCATTCCTGCAGCAGTCACTCAATTCCTGCACATCCTGCTGACAGGAGAGTGTGAGTGTGAAACTCCCTCTGAAAGAGCTCAACGTCTTGCCACTTCCTTTGGCAGTGACTTGGTCTTTGCTGTTACCAGTGGCAAGACAAAACCACCCAAGCACGTACTGCTGACCAATGCTGTAAAGTCTTTGACAGGAAACACAGAACTGATCCGAACTCTGAATCGTCTTGGTCACTGTGTGTCTTACTCAATGTTTGAGGAGATCGATACAGCCCTTTGTATCCAGAAGCTGGAATGCTCAAAGGATGACATTCCACTGCCAGCAAACATCTACCCTGGTGTGTTCACAACCCTGGCCTGGGATAACATTGACCGACTTGAAGAGACCCTAAGTGGAGCAGGTACTTCTCATAGAGTCAATGGCATTGCTGTCCAGTCCAAGGTTGCAGGCTCTGTGCCAGAGAAAGTCCTGCCAGAGATTACCAAGTCCAAGATAAGAAGCATCACTCAGACATCATCAATGCTGCCAATATACAATGTTGGGCGGCGGGCAGGGCCACCTAGGATTGAGACTGCGTATGTCGACACTACCAAGGAAGTCCAGGATTCAAAGACAAAGAACCATATCTGGCTTCTTACTCGAATGTCAGACCATGAGGACCAGTCCATCAGCAGTTGGACTGGGTTCAACATCAAAATGCGCAGAGACATTGCAGTGGTTCAGGACACTGTAAGCTACCTGCCCACTATCAATGCTCCCGCAACAGAAATGTCCACCGTTAATGAAATCTTGGAACAAACGCATGCTATCATGCAGTCCTTACAGCTTAACAAGATTGTGTGCGTGTTTGATCAAGCACTCTATGCCAAAGCTGCCGAAGTTATCTGGAAACAAGAGAAGTTCAAGAACATTATCATCAGGATGGGCGTCTTCCACACAATCTGTAATCTCATCTCCACCATAGGAAAGAGGTTTCAAGATGCAGGTCTTAGAGATCTGTGTGTGGAATCAGGTATCATCGCAGAAGGATCAGTGTCAGGAGTGATGAACGGCAAGAGGTACAACAGAGCAGTGAGACTACACAAGCTCGTGTATGAAGCACTGATGAGGCTTGCATGGAAAGGCTTCCTTTCATGGCTAGAAGAAAACCATTCAAGGGACATACACCATCTAGATGAAACACTGAAGGACATCAACAGCTTTCACAGCAATGTGTCTCAGGGACTCTTTCAAGAGCTGATGGAGAGTGAATCATGCACACATATCATGAAGCTTTTCCAAGTTTATCTTGAGACCCTCAGAGATGAACACAACCTCTCAGCATTCTGGATGTCATACCTGGACATGGTTGAGATCATGCTGGACTTAATTCGAGCCTCCAGAGAAGGCAACTGGATGCTCCACCTAGGAGCAATCCGACAGATGATACCGTGGTGTTTTGCCTATGACAAAGTGAACTATGCCCGGTTCCTAACCTACTACTATGCCTTGATGTCTCGACTGCCCATTGAACACCCAGAGGTCCATGAACACTTCATGCAAGGTGGCTTTTCGGTCCAGATCGGTAGCAAGAATCCCTTTGGACGGATCCCTGTGGACCAGACAATCGAAGAGACGATCAACAAAGACACCCAGACACCAGGGGGCACAAAAGGCTTCAGCCTGAAAGGCGGAGCTGTCGCCAGGTACTACCTGACATCGGAGTATCGCAGCAGGTACTTAAGGCAGCTCAGGACTATGGTAGTAGGCCAAAAGTATACTGACTTCAGCCACCCAGACCTACAGATGCCCAGGATTAGAAGAGATGAGGCCGATGTCCAATCTTTAGTTCAACTGATGGAGACCAGCTGGTTGAACCCCTTCAACGCAGAGCAAGAAGATCTTGTCAGTTTGTCAACTGCGACTATGGCACCACCAGAAGTTGTCAAAGACCTTCTAGGGGCCTACAGAATAGGAGAGGATGCATATCAAGCCTTCAAGGAAGAGCGCCTGGAGATCGATACGCCAACTATACAGTTTCATGACACGATGACGAAGACGAAACTGAGAACGTTCACTAACATCAGAATGAAGCCACGCTCACAAGACCATGCCAAGGAGGTTATCTTAAAGGCTGACAGGAACCTATTTGGCCAGATGATCCTTGTTGCCGAGAACAGAAAGCTCAAAATGAGTGATGTCTTGGCTCATCCCCTGGGGCCTTTGCCTTGGGCACTTGCCAGCGGTGATGGGTCTCTCCGCAAGACCAACAAGGCTGCCCTCGCAATGGAGTTAGAGAGGAATGTTTCTCCTGCAGAAGTGATACCCGAGCCCTCTGCTACCATAATTGATGGGATGAGCCTGGTCCACAAACTGAAGGGAAACGACAAAACTTTTTCACAGCTTGCAGGTACAGCACTGAGTCACGCTGTTCATGAAGGTGCTAAGAGCAGGCGCATTGATGTTGTGTTTGATATCTACAAGGAGACATCCATCAAGGATGCAGAACGAGCCAAAAGAAGTGCAGGCACAGGAATTCATTTCAAGAACATTCAACCTGGGCACAACATCCAGCAGTGGAGAAAGTTACTCGGTAGTTCCTCCAACAAGGCAAGTCTTATCAAGTTCTTGGTAGAAGAATGGAAGGCACCACAGCACAGGGAGAAGCTCAAGGACAAGGAGCTGTATGTCACATGTGAGCAGCGCTGCTTCAAGATCACCAAAGAGCAGTGGGAAGAGGCTCCTGAGCTTAAGTCAACTCAAGAAGAAGCAGGCACACGCCTTCTTCTCCATGCACTTCATGCAGCAGAATCTGGGAACAAGTCTGTCATCATCACTGCAGAAGATACAGACGTCATGGTGTTGTGTCTTGGCATGTGCCACAAGATCCCATCCCATCTGTTCCAGAAGTGCGGGACGAAGAACCGGACAAGATTCCTGGATATCACCACACTGAGCCGCACACTGGGAGGCAGCGTGTGTGATTCATTGATTGGTATGCATGCCTTTACAGGCTGTGATACCGTCAGTGCATTCGCTGGCCGAGGGAAGATGACGACACTCAAGCAGGTGAAGATGGACAAGACATACCAGCATGCTTTTCACGAACTTGGACGCTCATGGGAAGTGTCTCCTGAACTCTTTGAGAAGCTACAGGAAATCACCTGCCACATGTACCTACCATCTACCCACACAACTAAGGTAAACAAGCTTCGGTATGAGCTGTTCTGTGCAAGACGTGGAGAGGTAGAGTCAAGTCAACTCCCTCCTTGTGAGGACTGCCTCTTCATGCATGCACTGCGTGCAAACTACCAGGCTGCGATCTGGAGGAGAAGTCTTCAGAGCCAGCCATTTGTTGCGAACCCAACAGACTGCGGTTGGATGACAGATGAGGACGGTAAGCTTGCCGTCAACTGGATGCGAGGCTCACCAGCACCAGATGCTGTTATGCAGCTACTGTCTTGCAAGTGTGTGCGGTCATGCGAACTCCCTAAGTGTACTTGCCTCAGCAATGGTCTAAAATGCACGGACATGTGCAGGTTACAGACATGTCAGAACAAGGCTATTGAAGAAGAGCCGGTGGCACAACAGTCAGATTCCGAGTCTGACGTAGATGATATTTAGGAGTAGTAATTTGCCATAATAGTATGTACAAGCCCATGGCATGCTTAGTGTGTATTTACAGGACTTGTATTAAATGTGACAATTACTATATGCATTTTGTTGACATTTAGGCATTCCTGTCCCCAAATTTGACATTTTAAAAAATTTCGGAATTTTCGGTAGGGTATGTCTATTCAAGAAGTGATAACGACCATTAAGCTACCAATGTGCAAGGGCTATCATATCAAAACATAAACTAGAGACATGTAGCAAGCTAAAAACACCTAAGAGAATTAGTCACCCCGGGTGGTACCGATATCCCAAAATTCGGGTCTTGGCTCATGGACTAATAGCAGAGAAGGGGTGTTGTAGATAGAGGAAGCTGTTGGAATGGCTTTGTTGTGTGTGTTTATTAGTCTGTATACATCGTCGAGGTGTCCCCCGACTGGATGCGATCACGAGAAACACGCTAGGACGTACTACAATACCCACTAAATAGTCCGCCTTGGTTGGGATTGAACCCAGGTCAAGCAGATTCACACGTGAGCGTACTCTCCACTCGATAGCCGCGGCTCCTGTTATCATATTTTCTTTAAAAGTGTGTGTGAATGTGTGTCTGTGTTGGCTTCTACATAATATTTGCATTTTTGCTTCTAAGCCTTACACTGAATTTTCAATCTAATAAAAATCCCTCCGCATAAATTCCTTTGGGTATGTCTCCGCGACAGCCTGGGGTAGAGATCCTGGAGTAAGAAAGACCGGCCATCTCTTTCTTTAGACGCCATATTGGGGCCATAATCATCAAACACCAAAGTTATATTTTATTTTTGATCATGCAGAAAGTAGATCTAAAGAGCAAACAGTATATCCATCGCCAGGTTTGCCCAATGTTTACTTTAGGTATGGGACAGTGGTTATTCTTTTTGGGTCTATATATTTATATATTAATTAATTTTGTAGTTTCCTCCGAAGACCTCCATCAAACTTAAAAAAACATCCATTAGATCCCAATTTGATTTTAATTTGTACATTTTTTCGGTAGAAAAATGTCACGGCCGAAGGCCGGTTTCTCCATAATGAAAGGGTCGCTATCGCTCGCCAGGAAAAAATATCGACACCTAAGGGACGAAATGTCTTAATATTGACAAAGAAATGGGGCGAAAGGTCTTAAAATCGGCAAATTAATGGGGTAAACGTCTTAAAATCTCATAACTAATGGTTCCAAACATGAGGAAGAAAGGGGACAAGAAAAACGACCCATCTTCGCTTAAAATGAGTGTAAAGAAAGGCTAATGACACCAGTGTTCCTCAGGGCTCTGTCCTATCTCCTATTCTCTTTCTAATTTTTATAAATGATCTCCTTAACTGTACCTTAATTCCCATCCATTCATACGCAGACGACTCAACCTTACACTACTCCATTAGTTTTTCAGAACGCCCCAGCCAGCAATCCCTCAACGACAAACGTAATGAAGCCATAGAACTCTTAAATTCTGATCTAAATACTATTTCCAATTGGGGCAGAGAAAACCTTGTTAACTTTAATGCTTCCAAAACCCAATTTCTCCATCTATCTACCCGTCAGGATCTCCCAGCGGACTATCCCTTATTCTTCAACAATACAAAAATCAACCCTTCATCTTCTCTCAATATTCTTGGTGTCTCTTTTTCTTCTGCTCTCATTTGGAAGGACCATATTACCAGTCTTGCTAAGGCAGCCTCCCAGAAGCTGGGTGTGCTCAACCGCCTTAGGGGGTTCTTTTCCCCTGCACAGCTTCTTGCTCTGTACAGGGGCATAGTGCGCCCTTGTATTGAGTATTGTTCACATGTGTGGGGAGGTTCCTCTCACACTGCTCTCCTAGACAAAGTTGAAAGGAAGGCCTTTCGTATCATTAACTCCCGTCCACTCACCAACTCTCTGCAATCTCTCTCTCTCCGCCGCAATGTTGCATCTCTCTCGCTATTCTATCGCTACTATAATAATCAGTGTTCCTCAGAGCTATCCCAGTGCATACCACCTCCTTTACGTAGGGCACGTGGTACCCGTCTTGCAACTCAATCCCACCCCTACTCTGTGCAACTCTCCAACCCAAGAGTGAAACGTTACTCTCAAACTTTCTTCTACTCAACAGCTGAGCTCTGGAACTCTCTCCCAGAATCAGTCTTTCCCTCTTCCTATGACTTAAATTGCTTCAAACTCCGTGTGTCCAGGCATTTTGGCTCGAACGTCCCTTGATTTTGGCCCTGTCACTCTTTCAACTATGGGGGATGCCTATATGCCTACTATGCCTATAGCGAATAGGCAGTTATGCCTTTTGCCTCCCTCAATCACATAGACAAAAAAAAAAAAAAAAAGTGGCACCAATATGGCGGAAGGTGGCCGATCTCAGTTGCCACACAAGATCTCTAGCCAGGGGGACCAAAATACTGTATATCAATTTTAAGACCTTTCGTGCAATTTAGGTGTCGATTTTTCCCTGGCGAGCGAATGCGAGCCTGTAATTTTAAAGGGAACCGGCCGACCGAAAAATGTACAAATTTATCTTGAAGTATGGACTAAAATGAGTGTCAAGAAAAGCTAATGACACCAATATGGCGGACGGAGGCCGATCTCAGTTGCCACACAAGCTCTCTAGCCTGGGAGGGGAGGACCGAAATATATCAACTTTATATATCAACTTCTCCCTGGCGAATTGGGGGATAAAATATGCATCTCCTTGATTAGCTTGCAGGTCTTCAGTCGACTATGTTAAAAACTTGTCCTCCATTTTTAAGAGGGGAGTGCTTGGTTTTTGGTCTATACATTTATTTATTGATATATTTTTGAGTTTCCTCGCTAGACCTTCATCAAGCTTAGAAAAACACCCCCTCGACCCCCTTTCAAGATAAATGTGTACATTTTCGGTAGAAAAATGTCCCGGCCAAAGGCCGATTCCTTCTAAAAATAGAGGCTCGCTATCGCTCGCCAGGAAAAAATCGACACCTAAAGGGCACGAAAGGTCTTACTATTGATACAAAAATGAGGCGAAAGGTATCAAAATCGCCAAACTAACGGAACGAACGTCTTAAAACCTCAAAACTAATATGCTAAACATGAGGGAGAAGGGGGTCCAGAAAAAGCGAGTACTATCCCCTTAAAGCAGCCGGCTTGATTCTGGTGGCGATCGAGGTGACTTAAGGCTTTGCGGTGGAGTGAAGCTTTGGAGTGGGGTGAAGCTTTGGGGTGGAGTGACTCATTAGGGTGGAGGGAAGCTTTGGGGTGGAGGGAAGATTTGGGGTGGAGGGAAGCTTTGGGGTGGAGTGAAGCTTTGGGGTGGAGTGAAGCTCTGAGGTGGAGTGAAGCTTTGAGGTGGAGTGAAGCTTTTTTGGTGGAGTGAAGTTTTGAGGTGGAGTGAAGCTTTGGGGTAGAGTGAAGCTTTGGGGTAGAGTGAAGCTTTGGGGTGGAGTGAAGCTTTGGGATGGAGTAAAGCTTTGACGTGGAGTGAAGCTTTGAGGTGGAGTGAAGCTTTGGGGTAGAGTGAAGCTTTGGGGTGGAGTGAAGCTTTGGGATGGAGTAAAGCTTTGACGTGGAGTGAAGCTTTGAGGTGGAGTGAAGCTTTGGGGTGGAGTGAAGCTTTGGGATGGAGTAAAGCTTTAGGGTGGAGTGAAGCTTTGGGATGGAGTAAAGCTTTAGGGCGGAGTGAAGCTTTGGGATGGAGTAAAGCTTTAGGGTGGAGTGAAGCTTTGGGATGGAGTAAAGCTTTAGGGTGGAGTGAAGCTTTGAGATGGAGTAAAGCTTTAGGGTGGAGTGAAGCTTTGGGACGGAGTAAATCTTTGAGGTGGAGTGAAGCATTGGGGTGGAGTGAAGCATTGGGGTGGAGTGAAGCTTTGGGATGGAGTAAAGCTTTTGTGTGAACTTTTGTTTTTAGGTACATTTAAGCTTAGAGTGATTTGAAGCTTTGGGTATACTGATGTTTTGAATTGAATTTTAGCTTTGAGGTAGAACATTTTCCCAGCCGAAGGCCGGTTCCTCTGAAACTACAGGCTAGCTATCGCTCGCCAGGAAAGAAATCGACACCTAAATGACACAAACAAATCTTAACCCTTCGATTCCAGGGACGCACATTTGATTCAGCTTAGGAAGGACCTCTAGCAATCAATCGGCTTCAAACAATCTCAACCAACTCATTTAACTACCATATATACGTCCTAAGCTGCGTAATATCGTCCATATATAGCTAGACTATAATATAACACACGTCGCAGGGTTAAAAGAGGTCGCCGGTGCCAAAGGGGTTATAACAAAAATAATAACTCATAACTCTGAAGGGGTTAAGGACAAAGGGTTTATTTTGGGGGGGGATTATTTAATATATATTATACAGTATATATATATATATATTTTAGTTTCCTCCCAAGACCTCCATCAAACTTAAACAAAATAAAAATAATCCATTAGATCCCCCTTCTAGATTAATTTGTAAATTTTTCGGTAGAAAAAGGCCGGTTCTTCCAACATTACAGGCTCAGGAAAAAAATCGACACCGAAATAGCACGAAAGGTCTTAATATTGACAATGCAATGGGGCGAAAGTTTTTAAAATCGACAAACTAATGGGGCGAACGTCTGGAAATCTGAATACTAATGGGGCTAAACATGTGGGAAAAGAGGGGCCAGAAAAACGGACCATCCCCCTTAAGTGAGATAGTTCGAAGCCTATTAATTGCTGTAGGCCCTTTTTAAGCTGAATAAAATCGTCCAATAGTAGCCAGAATAATTAAAAGAGGTCGCCGGTACCAAAGGGGTTAACCAGCATAATAACTCATAACTCTAAAGGGGTTAAGGAGGGATGGGCGTATTTATTGGCTCATAATTTTTCGACACCTAAATGACACGAAAAGTCTGAATATTGACAAAGAAATGGGGCGAAAGGTCTTAAAATCGCCAAACTAATTGGCCGAACGTCTAATAATCTGAAAACTAATGGGGCTAAACATGAGGAAGAAGGGGAACGAGAATAAAAGGCCCATCTCCCCTTAAGGATTTTGGATGTTGGCGCAGGTTTATCCAACTATTTATATATCCAGCTCTATCTAGACTGTATATATTGCACTACTAGAGGCGACTGAAATAATAACACATATTTAAAGTTCAATCTATAACCAACAAAAAAAAATACAATACATAAAAAAAAACAAAAAAAAACAGTACCAGCAAAAGAAGCGACAACAGTAGCAACCACCAATACAATAATATGCAATATTGAAGAACATAAACAACAGTAGCAATAACAACAACAAGAGCAGCAGCAGCAACAACCCAATTATAATATACAATAATAATGAATACTGATAAATAACACCAATAATAAACAATAACAATAATACTAACAACATATTTGTTTTTATTATCGATTCTGTCAGTCATTGGTGTAATTTATGTAAATTAGTTAATAACGTAAAAGCGTCACACTGTAAATATCTGTCTTTTATATGTTGGGAGGGAATCACATTCAGCCATTTTTATATACGAGTTTTTCTTATGCTGATGAGGGAAATATTTTAACAAGTATTTTTTTCTGTTGCAAACCCCGACAGTAGTATTTCGTTCCCTTTCTTTTCATCGTGTAATAATGAATCCAATAAATTCTCCTCGTTGTTAAGGGGGGTGGAGGCATGATAATTATTACCATTATTCTTTTTTCTTTTACATTTGCATATAATATATAATATATATATATAATTTAAT
Organism: Paralithodes platypus; assembly: GCA_032716605.1. Taxonomy (NCBI): domain Eukaryota; kingdom Metazoa; phylum Arthropoda; class Malacostraca; order Decapoda; family Lithodidae; genus Paralithodes; species Paralithodes platypus. Next base: position 25,633,466 of record CM064504.1, on the reverse strand, counting down.
CCCTAGAACTCTATGAAGCTTAATTAAAATAACTCCCCCCCCCCTATAATCCCCCTTCGATATAAATGTGTACATATTTAGGTACATAAATTGATACCTAAATGTCATCTTAGGTCTTAATATTGACAAATATATGGCCGGTTTCCCCTCACTTGCAGACTTTATATCGCTCGCTCCCATACAAATCGACAGTTTAATGAGTTGAAGCGTCTTAAAATCTCCAGACTAATGGAGTGAAACAGGGAAGGGCCTCGCACGAGATAGGGTTAAAGGTCGACTGACACTGACCTTATGGATTCCACACCATTGAGATATAAACATGTGGTAGATATACCTCTTACTCCTAACCATAAGTTATAGTAATAGCTAATATAATAATTCAAACAATGTATAGCTAGTTGATAATTATGGCATCACCTTTATGACGTCACGGATGAACCAGTAATGATAATGCAACCTTCATATCATTCCCAACAAAACAAAATATGGTATATATATATAAAGACTGGCCATAATGGTCGAACCGAGTTTCCATTAAGTACTAGTAACATAGTGAATGACAACAATAATATAAATAACAGAAGTTATACAAGTTTAATATTATATCTCAAATCGTGTTTTCTTCGCTTTCTCTCTCTTCTTACTGTTTTTTTTTTTTTTTTTTTTTTTCCTTCAGTGAACCCCCGACCCGGCCACTCATCCCACAAGCCTCAATGTCTGTGGTCACGCCGCAACCCACACGCCGCTTCCCACACCTTAATGAGAGCTTACCTGAGAGAGAGAGAGGGGGGGGGGGGTAGTGAGGGATTGAGATAAAGGGTGGAAAGGAGGGGGGGGGGGGGGTAACGAAGGAGGTAGATGAGGGAGTGAGATACGGGGAGGGGGGGATGAGAGATGCTACATTGATGGTGAGATAAATATGAAATAAACTCGAGTGACATATAGTGAGATAGAAGTGAGATAAACAAGAGATAAAAGAAAGACAATAGTTAGATGTGCACGAGAGATATAGTGAGACAAAATTGAGATAGTGAGACAAAAGTGAAATAGATTAAAGTGAGATCAACCAGAGTAAGATAGTGAGTCAAAAGTAAGATAAACAAACGTGAGATAGCGAGACAAAATTGAGTGACACAAAAGTAAGATACAAAAGTGTAAGATAGTAAGATAAGTGATAATAAAGTGTGAGATAGTGAGATAAAAGTGAGACATGAGTGAGATAAAGTGAGATAGTGAAACCAAAGTGATATAGTGAGATAAAATGAGATAAATACACAAGCTAATATTAAAGTAACAGCCGAGATGAACATGCAGAGAGAGAGAGAGAGAATATAAACGTGAATTAGTCAAAGGAAGGGAGGGGAACAAAAGTAATAAAATAGATTAGAGACAGAGACAAGGGAAATACAGACAAATATAGAGATACTAGAAAGACTTGGTGAGGCCAAAGTGAAATAGAGAGATAAAAGAAATATATGGAGCGGCAAAAGAGAGACAGTAGAGAGGATAGAAGATAAAGGAGGGTAAAAGGAGAGAAAATAAGATATAGATGGAGACAAAAGAGAGATAGTGACAGGAGTAAAAGAAAGATATTGACAAGAGACAATCAAGATAGCGCGACAAGAGATATAGTGACAATAAAAGAAAGATAGTGACAAGATAAAATATAGATAGCGAGACAAAAGAGAGATAGTGACAAGAGTAAAAGAAAGATAGTGGCAAGAGATAATACAGATAGCGAAACAAAAGAGATAGTGACAAGAGTAAAAGAAAGATAGTGGCAAGAGATAATAAAGATAGCGAAACAAAAGAGATAGTGACAAGAGTAAAAGAAAGATAGTGGCAAGAGATAATAAAGATAGCGAAACAAAAGAGATAGTGACAAGATAAAATATAGAGAGCGAGACAAAGTGAGATCGAAGAGAACAAATATAGTGAAAAGAGAAAAAGAAGTAGTGAGACAAAAGAGAGAAAGTGACGAGAGAAAAAGAGATAGTGACATGAGAAAAAAAGATAACGAGACAAAAGAGAGATCGTGACAAGAGAAAGAGAGATAGCGAGACAAAAGAGAGCTAGAGCCGGTGATAGTGGTGGTGGTTGGGGATGAAGCTATTTCAGGAGAGATGAACGTACAAGATAAGTCGCCTGAGTAATAAAAATAGAGATTGTGTAGGCGTATACAGTATATATATATATATATATATATATATATATATATATATATATATATATATATATATATATATAGGTAGTATATCCTAGGTTGGACTTCTTGGAGTACGATATGTATTCATTAGTTCCAGTTATTTCATTAAATATGTTTGTTTGTAAGTTAATTGGTGGGTTGGTGATAATATGAAATTAATTTGAGCCATAGGAATATATGTTGCTGCCCTCACCCAGGATCGAACCACTATAATAGTCAGCCACTGGGATAGTGAACCAGTGAGGGATAGTGAGACAGTGAGAGATAGTAAGTCAGGGAGAGATAATGAGATATGTTGTGATAGTGAGCCAGTGAAATAAATATAGTGAGAGATAGTGTGATAAATAGTAAACCAGTGAGAGATAGTAAGACAATTAAGAGCTAGTGGGACAATGAGATATAGTGAGACAGTGAGACATAGTGATGCAGTGAGAGAGAGTGCGATAGTGAGACATAGTAAGGCAGTAAAATATAGTGAGACAGCGAGAGTGAGACAGCGAGAGATAGTGAGCCAGTGAGAGATAGTGATACAGTGAGAGATAGTGATACAGTGAGAGATAGTGGGACAGTGATAGATAGTGAGACAGTGAGAGATAGTGAGACAGTGAGAGATAATGAGACGGTATGATATAGCGAGACAGTGAGATATAAGAACACAAGAACATAAGAAAATGGGAGTCTGCAGAAAGCCGATTGGCCTACACAAGGCAGATCCCTGTCAAACCCAACCCTAATTATATGCCCAGCTTAAAAACACTATTAGGACTGACCTCACCGAAAAGGTCAGAGGTCTGAAAAACGGGGGTCTGCAGAGCCCCACACCTAACAGATCCCCCTCACACCCAACCCATATCGTCCATATGCCTATCTAATTTTATCTTAAAGCTCCCTATCGTTCTTGATCCCACTATATAGCACTTGGCAGCCTATTCCACCTATCCACAACTCTTGTTACCAAACCTATATTTGCCTATATCTTTCTTGAAACGAAATATCAGTGAAATGTAGTGAGACAGTGATACATAGAAAGACAGTGAGAGATAATGAACCTACGAGAGATGGTGATACAATGAAAGATAAATAAAGAGTGAGAGATAGAGACAAAGAGCGTGACCGTGAGAGAGCCACAGAGATTGACAACCCAATTATATTTTGTAAATATATTATTGAGTGCTTATATTTATATCTATATATATATATATATATTATATACTGTATATATATATATAGCCTATATACTGTATATATATGTTTTTTTTTTTTTTTTTTTTTTTTTTTTTTTTTGAGAGAGAGAGAGAGAGAGAGAGACCACTTGAACGTATATATGTTATGCAGTGCAGAAGAGAGCCGAGAGCCCGTACACCTTCCGCTTGCGTATAGGACGAGTTTGACTAAAAAAAAAAATAATAATAATAATACTAAAAAAAACACACACACATACATGCATGGGCTGGATCCAGATAAGCGCGGAGACTGACAACCCATTAGGCCTAGTACCCTTAACACAACCCTTCTCAAGGAAGGAAAACACAGACCCTACCTGACTGTGGGGAGCAAAGAAGCAGTAGAAGTATTAACAACAGAGGGGTACAATGGTGTCACACTCAAAGTTCCTGACGACAGCGAGAAATACACGAAGGTAATTATATTCAACTATCCGGTGTGGCTTGACCCTACGTATATCCTGGACGATTCACGATTTGTATGGGCAAAGCGTAATCAAATAAAAGGGGAAGAACGATCACAAATAGTAGCGCTTGTGAAAGGGGAAATGCCCGAAAAAATATTTGTGACAGGCATAGGTAACAAATATTTAGCCCCATACAAAGAACAGGTCGACCTATGCCTGAACTGCAGTAGATGGGGCCATAAAGCTTGGTCCTGGCAGGCGGATGCAAGGTGTAGATTTTGTGGTAGAGGACATCCCTCTGCCAAATGTAGAGACAAAATAAATAATGACATTAGAGTGGTGCCTTACTGTTGTAACTGTGGGGGGGGGGGGGGACACAACGCGCGGTCGTTCCAGTATCCCAAGAAACCTGGGAGTAACGGTGGCCGTGACCTTGGCCGTGACATATCCCATACACGCTACCAGAAGGGGGAGACATACCAACACCAGGGGGGGGGGGGGGGTCCCATCAACCACGCTACCATCAACCAGTAGCTTGGTGTATCCATGAGTATAATTAAAAAGTAATAAATGAGTTTGGCCGAAGGGTGTGCATATCTGCTAAGTGACCCCAGGTGGGCTGGAGGGCGGTCCGGTTTCCTCGTTAAGAGGAAATCTGGCCGTTTTCCGGCCCACTGGGGATTGGCAGGGATTTACTACCAGCCCTTGTCTCCTAAACACAGGATGTCATATACAGTAATTGTTTTGTTTTTCTGTATGTATGTATGTAGGGTAAATATTGATTTGTATATATATATATATTACAATATAGACTGGGGGGAAGAAAGTCCAATAATCTTCACCCTTTTGAGTCTCCGTGTATAATACATACCTGTATGCAACATTTGTATATCCTGTATTTAGGCTATACCAACTAAATAAAATACTCAAATAAAAAAAAAAAAAAAAAATCAACCAGCGCCGCCACCTGATCACGAAAACCCATGGATTGGAGGAAGACGTTCTGACCCAAAGACAGGGGCAATACCAAAACAGCTTCCTCAAACACAAGGGTCAAGTGGTAGGGACCATGAAAGGAGGAGACCAGGGGTACCAACAGCTGACGACCGAGACCCCTCACCAGCCAGCCAGAGTAGCAGTACCAACCCCACACAGGTGAGCCAGCTTAACCACTTAGAGGAGGCCAGGTGGCAGGAAACAAAGGAAATGTTCAAGTTTATCCGTGAGTTGGGAAATAGAATAGAAAACCTAGAGAAAACAGTAAATAAAATTACAAGAAAAACAGTAAATGGCGACAACAAAGTGGAAGAAAGTGAAGTGGAAATCAAAACAGTAAATGGTGACAACAAAGTGGGAGAAAGTGAAGTGGAAATCCTAAGTCCAGACAAACATAATAACACCGGAAATCAGAAAATGGAGGAAAACAAAACCCAGGACAGTAAGGTAACTACAGAAAACGGAATAACTTATGAAGTAAATATAAAAGGGAAATAAGTGAAATTGAATCAACATAAATTTATGGAGAATGGGCTAAGCAGCGTAGGACAAATTCTTGCAAAACACGGCAATAATGAAGAAATAAAAGGAAAAGTGGTAGAGGGGTGGACAGAAATCCAAGCGTGCTTAGATAAGTTTACTAAATATATGGAAGAGCTGATTGTTGGATCAATGGACATTGATCACCATAATGGATCATAAACATCTAAACATAATATCATGGAACGTGAATGGCTTAGGTGGTAGAATGCACGATGTTCATTATTATGTAACAAAGTTCGACACTGACGTAATTCTTCTCCAGGAAACTGGGGATAGGAATGGTAGTATAATAAAACTCAATGGGTATAAACTATATCAATTATTTTCAGATGATAATATAAGGGGAGTTTCCACATATGTAAAAAATTCCATACCCTCAGAATTAATAGAGGCGCCCATGAAATCAGAGGGGATCGAAACAGTCTCAGTAAAACTATATTTAAAAGAAGGGACCCTTAATATCGTTAACGTATATATATCACAAAACTGTTTTCATGCCAGTGCTCTGCCTGATAGTTTGTATAATGGGGTTACTCTTGTCGCTGGGGACTTAAACGCTAGATATAATGAATTTAAGTTCGACGGAAAAATAAATACGAATGGTAGAAGATTTTATCAATTTGTACAAGATTACCAAGACATTAAATTACTAGGATCGGAAGAAGCAACCCATATTAAGGGAGGGAGACTCGACTACGCTTTTATACTAAATGGACAAGGGCTGGATGGAAGCTGCGTAGTAGAGGCTGAACTACTCAGTGATCATTTTGCTCTTGATATTAAAATTCCACTAGGGAAACTAGATTTCGGGGCCAATAGAAAAAAACTAATGCTTCCAAAAGACGATATACAAAATTTTATTGAATATATTAAAAAATGGTACAGTAATTATCATCCTACAGCAATTGAATCTTTCTTTGAAGACATGATTAAAGTTATAGAAACCTCATTAAGCTGTAATGTTCAGACGACAAAGAAAAAAAAACGACCGAACAATAATAAATATGCACACGATAAAGTCCTCCAAGGATGGAACAAAATGCTCAAGGTCGCGCATAGAAAATGGGTAAACGATGGAAGGGAGGACGAAGCAAAACACACGTTGCTGGAGACAGCAAAAATTTGCGGGGAAGCTAGAAAAGAAGTTAGAAGGGAGTATTGGACGAAATCTACAAATAATATCGGAAATAGTAAAAATATTGGTGATATTTGGAAAGAGGTTAAAAAAGTTAAAGGAAAGAGAATCGATAATGTGGCACACCCGACTCCTGAAAAATTCGCTAACGAGCTAATGAAGAAATGGTCACTCGCGTCAAGCAAAGACAGTATACCTCAGGAAATCAAAGAGGCAGTAAATAAATGGGAAGGGGACAGGAGAGAAGTAATTATTAACGCTTTAAATACAGGGGATAACACTGATGTAATGTTTACTAGGGATGAACTACTTCGAGCTATTAAACATGGGAAATGTACAGCCCCTGGGGAGGACGGAGTAACCTATGATATATTAAACTGTTTGGCAAGCATTGATAATGGTCCACTACTTGATCTATTCAATATGAGTTATCAAGAGGGTCGATTACCCCGAGCATGGAAAACTGCTATCATTATTCCTATCCCTAAGCCTGGAGGAGGGTTTAGGCCAGTCTCTTTAACATCTTGTTTTTGCAAAATGATGGAAAGAATGCTTTTAGAAAGATTGTAATATGTTATAGGAGGTAAATTAAGTAATAATTTATATGGGTTCATCAAAGGTAAAGGAACTACTGATGCCGTCATCAAGTGCCTATCACACGATGCTGACTACTGCAAGGCATTTGTCGATCTCAAGGGTGCATTCGATAAAGCCAACGGAGAAATTATACTACATGAACTAGAAGGTATGGGGGTGTCAGGAAGGATGCTTCATTGGATAGGAGACTATTTACATGGCCGAAGGGCTAAAGTCTCTTATCAAGGAGCATTGTCTGAAGAGGGTAGTTTGGACTTAGGGACACCACAGGGTGGGGTACTAAGTCCAATGTTGTTCAATGTACTATTGAATCGACTTGCAAGTCTAAAATTAGCCAATGGGGTTAAAATTAGAATTTATGCAGACGATATTATGCTACAAAGCAAAACGGTTGATAAAATGCAACAGGCGCTGACTAAATTTGGGAAGTTAACACAGGAACTAGGATTAATAGTAAATGAAGATAAAACAAAATTTCAATGTCGAGCAAGAACTGACAAGCAACTAACAATAAATAACATGAATATAGAAAGAGTAAATAGTTATAAGTACTTGGGTATGTATGTGGGTTATACAGCAGAAGCTAAAGAAGCTGAGGTGAATTATATAACTACACAATGTAAGGCACGAATGCAACCCTTGAGAGCCTTAGCTTCGAGTGGTAACGGTGTCGGTGTTCCTGTACTAAAAATGATGTACATTAGTACTATTAGGTCAGTCATTGAATATGCCAGTCCTGTCCTTTTTTGCCTTGATGAAGGAAGGTTCGATAAACTTGAAACAATACAAAACGAGGCTATGAGAATTATTTTAAACTGCCCAAAAAATGCAATGATTGATGCAATGAAGCTTGAAACAATGCTACCGAGCATTAAACATAGAGTAGAACAAACTAATATTGTAGCAGCAATTAGACATGTAAGATTAAAAGGTGGCAACGAACTACTGAAAGACATAAAGGACTGCATGAATAATACTCGCACCTTCTGGAGACAAGGCAAAAAAGGATATATGAAACATTTGGTGAACAAAACACAACATTATGATTTAATAAACAACTGTATTAATTACGAAAACTCACAACCTGTCCCACCATGGGAGGGGAAAGACGTAATTTTAGATATTATGCCATTACAAAAGAAAAAGAACATGTATGATACAAGAGAATTAAGAAACATTTATGAAGAGAGAATAAACAAAATGTACACTGGTAAAGTAGCACATGTTTATTGTGATGGGTCGGTAATGGAAAATGGTAGGGCAGGTTGTGGGATTTTAATTAGAGATTACATGCAAGACTCCAACATGTGGCTAGAAACAGAATATAATTATAGGCTAAGCGATAATATATCATCAACTCAGGCTGAATTGTATGCGATATTATATGGACTTAAAGAAATCGAAGGAGGAGAAGGGGATGTAAGCTTCTTTGTTGACAGCAGAGGGGCTCTGGACTCCCTAAACTGTAAAACACTAGTATACGAAAATATTGTTATCCAATGCCGGAATATTGTACATCAACTCCAATTAAAAGGGAGAAAAATTGTGTTCTCATGGATACCATCACATACAGGAATTACCTATAATGAAAGAGTTGATATAATAGCTAAAAATGCTACTGAAAAAATGGAAATTGATGTACAATGTACCCTATCTTTGAAACAGGTAAAAAACAAAATAAAGAAATGTCAAGAAGTAAGAGAAGCTAGAGATATCGAGTGTAAGTATATAGCCAGGCCTAGTGCCACCATGCATCATTACAGAGAGGTGGTAGATAAAACTAAATTCAATTATGGGAATGTTACAAGTAAGTGGAAAGATTCTGTATGTACTAGGTTAAGACTAGGCTACAAATATTACTGGGAATTAGGCATTAATACTGCAGAATAGGAGTTGTAGGCTGTGCAATAGGCCAAGATCTCACACCCTTCAACATTATATACTGCAATGTATAACTTTAATAAAATATAGAAATAATACAATTGAAAATGTAACTAAACAGATAATATGGATGTTCAACAGTGGAACTATGTACAACCTTTTAAAAGAATGTAAACTTATAAAACATATAATTTGATGTGTAGCTATGCTCTTCAACTAAACACATGTACAATGGCATTGTACATTCTAGTGGTGCCTTACAGGCCACCCTGGGTCAGCGAACCTACGCTCCCTAACCATACTGCTTTATTGTCCTCAATATTCTCGGCTAATGGCTTGATGTACAAGTACCTCCGGATATGCGGCACATCCCTCCCGGAGGACTACTTGCACCTTCCCTCCGAATATTATTTTATGGAAATAAAATAATCTGAATCTGAATCTGTATGGCTGTATGTTTTGGGTGCTGGGGTCTGGTGACTGGGTCACGACGGTTAGGGTCCCTCTAGGATGTTTAAGGAGGGATTAACACGGTCGGGGCTCAGTTGGGGGTCTTGTGGGACAGCATGCGTGTTTAAAAACAAAAAACAAAAAACAATCTGATCAAGGTCTATAACGGGGACTCATGTATTTTAGATATGTCTTTATTATAATACTGTATAGTGTATATACTAAACTTAGGTAGTGTTAAAAATTATCTTCAATATCAATGCATTACTCATCTAACTATATATGTAATGACATAGTTTAAGCTAGAAATAGGGTGAAGATTGCGTATGCACCTTCGCCCTTTTGAGATAATGTAACTATGATACTTGTGTAACATTTGTACTTTTCTCAATAAAACAATCAAATCAAATCAAATCAAATCAAATCTCTCTCTCTCTCTCTCTCCCTTTTTGTAAACCCTAAATATTCCCAACATCTCCCAGTTGTTATTTAATAATAGACATTTTGACAATGTATTGTCTCATAAATCAGGTTCTACAGTAGGTTAACAGATTTTATGACGTTCGGCCCATTATTTTGGCCCCATATCTTTGTCAATATTAAGATTTTTCGTGTCATTTAGGTGTCGATTTATTCCTGGCGAGCGATAGCGAACCTGTAATTTAAGAGGAATCGGCCTTCGGCCAGGAAACTTTTCTATCGAAAAATGTATACATTTATCTTGAAGGAGGGTCTTGGGGGTGTTTTTTTAAGCTTGATGGAGGTCTAGTGAGGAAGCTAAAAAAAAAAAAAAATTATGAACAGATACATACTGTAAATAAGAAAATACTGTATATACGCCCACCACGTTGAATGGAAGTTTACCATGGAAACAACGCAGTCAATGGCAGTTGTAAGGGGAGGTGTGTCGTTTGTATGGACACCTTCTCCCTCATGTTTATTCATATTAGTTGCAAGATTTTAAGACGTTCGCCCTATAATGTTGTCAATTTTAAGACATTTCGCCCGTTCTCTTTGTCAATATCAAGACCGTTTGTACCATTTAAGTGTCGATTACTTTTTCCTGGCTAGCGATAACGAGCCTGTAATTTTGGAGGAATTGGACTTCGGCCGGGACACTATTCAACCGAAAAATGTACAAATTTTTCTCGAAGATGTTCTGTTAAGCTTAATTAAGGCCTAGGGAGGAAAAAAAAAAAAAAAAGAGAAAGAAAAACTAAATGAACCAATAAATAACACCTACCCCCTTAACCCCTTCTGTACCGACGCCGTTCCTTTAACTTTATTCTGGCTACTATTAGACGATTATATCCAGCTTAAATTGGGCCTCCCGCAATTAACAGTCTTCAAACTATCTCACTTAACCCTTTTTACTCCCACAGATACTTCTTAAACTACACGAAATCCTCTAAATATAGCTAGAATAAAATAAAAAAGACGTCGCCGGTACAGAAGGGGTTAACCAGTTGAGCCACACCCCAGAATACACCTAGACTCACAGGAAGAGCTTACTCGCCCACACTAACACTAGCAACACAGACACATAACAGCTTCTGCCCCCCCCCCCCCCCCGTATGTATTTTAATATTTTGTAATGTTTTATGTGAAGAACCATTGTAAAATGGAAAAATACATATTCTGATTCTGATTCCCCCCTGTACACTTTACATACATTGAAAAGGGCAGGGGCTCAGTTGAAAAAAAGGGCACTTCTCTAAATTTTTCTAAATTAAACCTGCAATGTAATACAAGTTGTAGGTAGGCTACAGTATATATTATAAGTTAATATTTATAATAGCGTTAGTATTTTGTTTGTCACCTGTAATGATGCTATGTTAACACTAGCCCATCCAACGGGTGGGTATGTATTATGATGTTTTATTTATTTAATTATGTTTAGGGTTATAATTGTTTTGGCCATTTTCGAGAAATCTATATTTAGAAAAAAAAAAGCTTCCTCAGATTCAGTTCAAGGTAAAAAAAAAACTCCGCCTTAAAGTTATCTATCTATCTATCTATATGCTCAGGCCCAATCCCCATTTTGGGGGTAGCCGACTCAAGACAGAGCAAGAACAGGGAAAACACAAAAACAACATAAAACAACAAATAAACACAGATAAAAAGCACAAACTCACACACATCCAGGTCTTAGGTCAAACAGGAGAAGACCCAGAGACCAGGGTCACCAAGGTCGCTCCAGCACTCCCCCGGCCCCCGACCACCCGGAGAGGTTCCGATCTCGGCAGGCAGACATACAGCGGAGCCAAAGCCACAAGCCCTCCCACCACACTTCCAGGCGCATCCTTCATATTAATCGTCTCCCCGGGCCAGGCGCCTGATGGACTATTATCTAGTCCAACTTGCGCCCGACCCCTTACTCCAAATGACCACGTGTTCACTCAACTATTCACAAGCATTCTCCATTCACTCCTGTCCACCACCACTTCCCCTGCCTGATCTATAGTCATTCCTCTATCATCCAAAGCCTTTCTTACACAGTCTCTCCATCTCAATGGGAGTCTTCCTGCCCTTCTATCTCCCCTTGTACCTGACTCACACATTCTCTTTGTAAGTCTTTCATCTCCCATTCGTTCAACATGACCATACCCGCTCAGCACCCTTCTGTCCACTCTGGCTGACAAATGTTCCTGCTGCCCCACTCTCCTACGTATCTCTTCATTCCTCAATCTGTCTCTACGAGTAACTCCACACATACTCTTCAAGCAGCTCACATCCAGCCCTCTTTTCTCCTTTTTCTTCAGAGCCCATGTCTCAGCCCCATACATCACTGTTGGCACAACAATTCCTTGATACAGTGCACTTTTTACTTTCACTCCGAGATTTCTCGTCTTCCACATACTTCCCATTGCTCCGAAAACCTTCCTTCCTTCACACACTCTCTGTTTTAACTCCACTTCCATACCTCCACTCCTGCTTATCGTTCCTCCTAGATATTTAAAACACTCTACTTGTTCCAATATTTCCCCATCCAGCCTCACATCTAGATTCACCCTATGCTCTCCCCTATTACACACCATTACTTTACTTTTATTGAAATTCACCTTCAGTTTCCTCCTTCCACAAACCACACCAAACTCTTTGACTACCCGATGCAGTTTCTCATTAGAATCCGCCACCAATGCTGTGTCATCAGCGAACAGCAACTGATTCAACTCCCAATCTCTACCATTCTTTCCTACTAAACCCAATCCTCTTCCCATAGTTCTCCTTTTCACCTACCTCACCACACCATCCATAAACATATTAAACAGTCATGGTGACATTACACAATCCTGTCGCAAACCTACCTTTACCTCAAACCATTCACTCAACTCACCATTTCCTACTCTCACACATGCTCTGCTCCCTTCATAAAAACTCTTAACTGCTTCTAACAAATTTCCTCCTATTTCATAAATCCTTAACACCTTCCACATTGCTTCACGGTCCACACGATCATACGCTTTTTCCAAGTCCATAAAAGCCCAAAATATCTCCTTATGCTTCTCTAAATACTTCTCACATAACTGTCTTACTGCAAACATCTGATCCACGCACCCTCTTCCCCTCCTAAAACCGCACTGTTCTTTTCCTATTGCAACTTCCGTACACTTTATTATCCTCTCTATCAACACCCTGCCATACAGCTTTCCAACCACTGACAATAAACTAATACCTCTATAACTTGAACACTCCTGCCGATCTCCTTTCCCCTTGTACAACGGCACAATACATGCACTCTTCCAGTCTATTGGTACCAATGACACAGCAAAGCACACATTGAAAAGTCTCACCAACCAATCTATTATCACATCTCCACCCTTCTTTATACACTCCACAGCAATACCATCCAAACCTTCTGCTTTTCCCGCTCTCATTTGTTTCACTGCTTCTTTCCCTCATTTTCCTCAATCCTTTCATTCATTCCCTGCCACCTGGGTGGCCTGGGTAACCTATCTCCATCCACCTCTGCTTCAATCACTGCTTCTCATCCATCTCTTGTATTTAACAAAGATTCAAAATACTAGGCATATCTTTTCCTCACTTCAACTGGTTCCACTAGTAATTCTCCATTTTCATCTTTCACTGACTCTTCCCTCTTTTGTCCTCCTTTCCTTACTTTATTTACCTCCTTCCAGAACATCTTCTTTCTTTCTTCAAAATTCTCACTCAGCCTTTGACCCCACCTTTCGTTTGCATCTTTTTTAGCTTCTCTAATTTTCCGTTTTGCCTCTCTCCTTTTCTCCTTGTACCTCTCCCATACCTCAACACTACCATCCTGTAAAACCCTCTCAAAACACTGTCTCTTCTCCTCAACTGCCTTTCTCACCGTAACATTCCACCACTCGCTTCCCTTCCTGATACCTCTGCCTCCTACTTTCCTTTTGCCACATACTACCTCTGCACATGTTTTCACTCCTTCCTTAAACTGTTGCCATTCAACCTCTACTTCTCTCTCTTCCATCTCTCTCACTTCCATCCACTTTTCATTTAGTCTTTCCTTGTACTCCCTCTCTTTTTCACTCTTCTCTAACTCACTAACTTTTATTACCTCTCTTACTTCATGCTTGTCTCTTATTCTCCTGTAACTCTTAATTCTTAGCTTTCCCTCCACCAGGTAATGATCTGACATACCCTCCGCCTCACCTCTCATCACATTCACATCCAGCAGTCTACACAATCTTTCCCTTGTCACCAGCACATAATCCATCAATGCCCTCTCTACAATCTTTCCCCTCACAAGTCTATGCCAGGTGTACTTGTGTATATGCCTTTTTTTGAAGAACGTATTACCTACACTCAATCTGCACTCTTCACATACATTTTTCAGTCTTTCTCCACTCTCGTTTACACCATCCACACCAAAACTACCGATGACTCCCTCAACAGGCTCATTTCCTACCCTAGCATTTAGGTCCCCTAAAACTATAACATTTTCATTTTCATCAAACCCTTATAGACAATCTCTCAAATCCTCCCAGAAACCCTCTACCTCGTCTAACTCTCTTTCACTCCCTGGTCCATACGCACTTACAAAAACCCACCTTTCACCCTTAAACTGCATTCGCACCCACATTAGCCTTGATGACACCTCTTTCCACTCTTTTATAAACTCTCTCAACTCCTCCTTCACAATAATAGCCACTCCTTCTTTCCCCCTGACTCCCTCGTCTACTCCAGACTTTCTACCTATCACGTTTCCAAAATCCACTTCTCCCTCTCCTTTCATCTTTGTTTCATTCAGTGCAAGGACATCATACATCCTTCTTTCAAATAACCTTCCAATATCCTCTCGCTTCTCATTTGTACTACATCCACGCACATTCAAAGCTCCTATTCTTAGGGTCCGGGACCACGAACGCGTTCCCTCGCCCCTATCTCTGTCTAGTTTTTTTGGTAGATTTATTTAAGGGGAGAAGGATACCAGGCCCCCCGCCCCCGATCCCCTTTAGCCGACTTCTACGTCTCGCCGGAGAAAAGCGGTGGTGGAAATTTCTCACCCCTCCACCACAGAGGAGGCTACCTGCACCAGAAAGTGGCGGGCGTTGGGGTCGCCGCATCCCTACGCCATTTGAAAAAAATAGAGGTGTAGAAGGAGAAAAAGATAGAAGTTCAAGTTATATTTATGCATTTTTGGTAGAAAACAGTGTCTCCTAATATACAAACTTGCTATTGCCCGCTCCCCAAAAAATCGACACCTGAATGGAGTGAAACGTTACATAATTACCAAACTAATGGGGTGAAACTTCTTAATATCGTCCAACTAATGTGTAGAAACAGGGGTGACCCAAGAAGACCTTCGGTAGATTAGAAAGGGTTAAGGGGCTAGTGCTTGTTTTTTGGGGGCTACTTATTAATTTATATATTGAATTTTGAGTTTCCTCGTTAAATCTTCATTAAGCTTAACAAAAAAACACCCCCTATACCGCCTTTCAAGATATATCTGTACATTTTTCGGTAGAAAAATGTCCCGGCCGAAGGCCGTTCCTTAAAAAAATAC
This sequence comes from Paralithodes platypus, assembly GCA_032716605.1. Taxonomy (NCBI): domain Eukaryota; kingdom Metazoa; phylum Arthropoda; class Malacostraca; order Decapoda; family Lithodidae; genus Paralithodes; species Paralithodes platypus. The sequence goes on along the minus strand of CM064504.1, from coordinate 25,618,027 downwards.
AGGCTCGCTTTCGCTCGCCAGGGGAAAAAACTATACCTAAACGGCACAAAAGGTCTTAATATTGACAAAGTAATGGGGCGAAAGGTCTCAAAATCGACAAACTAGTGAAAGAACGTCTTAAAATCGCAAAACTAATGGGTCTGAACATGAGGGAGAAAAGGGTCCAGAAAAAGCGAGTACCTCTCACTTAAGGAGGGCTTACACGAAGTACCTCTCACTTAAGGAGGGCTTACACGAAGTTTTTTCACATAACAATTCTCCTCAACTTTGATCTGGCCTCTTTTGAAATAGCATTGTAAAACAAATTTATATAAATAAATATATGAATAAATATATAAAAATCCAACATGTATAACAGCCTACTTCCAATATATATATATATATATATATTCCAATAGTGTATATAACCTATGTCCGTTCAACATCCCTCTACTTTCCAATATCCTGCAGCTACTCGTGATTTGAGAGGCATAACGAGACCATTTGTGGAGAGTTTGGTCAAGGATTATTGGAAAACACGGAGATATGAATGTACAGTTGGGGTCAGAAATACCTGAGCATTTCGTAATAATAAAATGTACAGTCGGGGTCAGAAATACGTGAACACCTACTAATGATAACATGTACAGTCGGGTCAGAAATACGCGAAAACCTTGTTGTTGTTGTTGTTGTTGTTGTTGTTGTTGTTGTAGTTCCTCGGACTGTCTGACCGAGCAGTCCCGAGTCTGGTAGACCGAAGCCATGCAGATATTCGAGCCCTCGAAGAAGCCAGGGGGAGATGAGATCTATCTCTGAGAGGGCAGCGGGGGAGGGGACCATCAGCCCACGGGCTTGCACACCCGGGCCAATGCCACCACCGCCCGCAGCCCACCTTGCAGTGCCACCCAATCGGGCGATCTCGCCAGCATCAAGAAGAAAAAATTACTGTACAGTAAAAGAGACGGACAGACCTCTTAATGATAACATGTACAGTCGGGGTGAACAAAAATAGACATTGGACAGCCATGTCCAGGAATTCATGAACACCGATTAAGGGGAAGTTTGTTTTTTGTGGACTCTCTTCTCCCTCATGTTTAGCCCTATTAATTTGGCGATTTTAAGGCCTTTCGTGCCATTTAGGTGTCAATTTCTTTTCCTGCTGAGTGATAGGGAACCTGCAATTTAGGAGAAACCGGCCATCGGTCGGGACATTTTCTACAGAAAAATGCATAAATTTATCTCGAAAGGGGGTCTTGGGGGTATTTTTTAAAGCTTGATGGAAATTTTGGTAGGAAACTAAAAATAATGAATAAATATATGATAAAATACATACAACTAAATACATATCTGCCCTTAACCCGCTGAGTCCCAGGGACGTATATATGCGTCCTAGGGTTTTGTCACGCCCAGTGCCAGGGACGTATATATACGTCCTCGCCGAAATAAAAACATAGCAGCGAAACGACTGCATATTCATATTTTTACCACATGTACCTTACCCTTTTGGCTACCCACCACAAATCCCTCCTCCCACCCACTCGCTGACTGTCGGTCCCGTCAGAAGGAAAAAAAACAAAATCTGAAGCGGCGAAACGATTGGTCCAATCGGTTCCATATTTGTGTGACAAGTCTCTTACCCTTCTGCCTTCCCTCCACCACACCCCCAACCACCTCCCACCACCCACTTCCAGCGTAGAAAGGAAAAAAAGGAAAACAAAAGGAAAATCTGTGGTGGCGAAACTACCTCACCAATCGGCTTCATATGTGTAACACAAGTCAATTACCCTTCTACCTTCCCCCCACCTACACCAAAACCACCCTCCCACCCATACATTCCGATACCATAAAAGTCTCTGTAGTCTATAGTGTCTTTTCAGCTACTTTCAGGACCATCGGGGACCTGATTTCTGGCGAAAATGGACAAGGGGAGTTGGGGTTTTTACCATTATCCTTCCTTTCTCTCCCAACTTGATAAATTTAGCCAAAAAAAAAAAAAAAAAAAAAAAAAAATCTGGCATTGGCAGAAGCACACCGTCAAAATTGGCCGGCACTCAGCGGGTTAATGACCAAAACAAATGGGTGAACGTTAACTATTGAATCCCAGTAATGTGATCGGTGGGCCTCAAAGTCATTCATCATATTATTTCGCCTGTGTATTATAATGATGACTCCCGTAGTTGTCCAGGAATTCTTGTCCACAGCTGTACATGAGCTAGGGACTCCGAATCCCTTGTTGTGTGTGGTTCTAGAAACACATCAGCAGGGTTCGTTAAGGGGAGGTGTTTGGTTTTAATCTGGACCCCCTTTTCCCTCATGTTTAGATCCATTAGTTTTGAGATTATACCATGGACATAAAAACAAAACAAAGACAATAGACAACATTTATATTTGAATGTTCACAATCTCGAATAATTATCCCACAACTAGGCTCTATACAATATTATAATGCGAGATGAGTTTGTCATAAGAACATAAGAAAAATGGAAATCTGCAGAAGGCCTATTGACCCATACGAGACAGACTCCTTTTTCCCTACATCCCTATTTGTTCTTTTACCCCTTTATACCCTACACTACATCTCTCACTATAACCTATACCCCTGCACTACGTACTGTATATCCCCTACACTACATATATCTGACAGCTACCTAAGAACATCTCTCACTACAACCTATATCCCCTACACTACATATATCTGACAGCTACCTAAGAACATCTCTCACTACAACCTATATCCCCTACACTACATCTATCTTATAGCTACCTAAGAACATTTCTCACTACAACCTATATCCCCTACACTACATATATCTGACAGCTACCTAAGAACATCTCTCACTACAACCTATATCCCCTACACTACATCTATCTTATAGCTACCTGAGAACATTTCTCACTACAACCTATATCCCCTACACTACATCTATCTTATAGCTACCTAAGAACATCTCCCACTACAACCTATATCCCCTACACTACATCTATCTTATAGCTACCTAAGAACATCTCCCACTACAACCTATATCCCCTACACTACATCTATCTTATAGCTACCTAAGAACATCTCTCACTGCAACCTATATCCCCTACACTACATCTATCTCATAGCTACCTGAGAACATCTCTCACTACAACCTATATCCCCTACACTACATCTATCTCATAGCTACCTGAGAACATCTCTCACTACAACCTATATCCCCTACACTACATCTATCTCATAGCTACCTGAGAACATCTCTCACTACAACCTATATCCCCTACACTACATCTATCTCATAGCTACCTGAGAACATCTCTCACTACAAACTATATCCCCTACACTACATCTATCTCATAGCTACCTAAGAACATCTCTCACTACAACCTATATCCCCTACACTACATCTATCTTATAGCGTCCTTTGGGAACCGTAGCTTCAGCAACAACGTAATAACGAGAGAGGCAGCGAACATGTTTATTTTGCAGACGTTTCGACATGTTCTGGATGTCATCATTAGTGATCTAAAGAGATTAAAATTATATTTCACATTACTGGACTGATTTGTCATCCACAATTAAGGTATTTCATAATGTAGAGTCGAACAGGACAGGTCGGAGGCTCAAGTCTCCTCCACATTCAGTTGTGCAATACTTTGATATCAACACATGGTTTCATAATAGTGGACAGTTCATCAGATAGGGACGGAAGGCCACTCGAATCCATGTATATTAAATTAAGGGAGCCCACCTCGCTTCTGTTTTATCTTTCTCTCCCTCTCTCTTTGGCTTGTATCCATTCGGCCCCATTCAGCCTACTCTTTTAAGACGTTTACCCCCATCCAGGTGTCAATATTTTCTTGGCGAGCGGTAGCGAGCCAGCATATATATATTTTTGTTTTGACAGCAAGCTAAATTTGTACATTTAACGATAGAAAAATGTCTCCGGCGAAGCCGGATTTCTCCTTACAATGCTGGCTCGCTATCGCTCGCCAGGAAAAAATCGACACCTGGATGGGGATAAACGTCTTAAAACAGTGGGCCGAATGGATACAAGCCAGAGAAAGAAAGAAAAGGAGAAATATAAAAGAAGCAGGTGACCCCCCTTAACAAGCCCCAGTTACATAATACGTTGTCTGCCAACCGTCATTCAATTGCAGAAGTTATATCCATTGCAAAATGTTTCTGATTATGTATGACAAACAATTTTAATGTTGTGATGTATCTTGTTAAACTTCTTCGATCACTGATAATGGCATCCACAACACCTCGGACCGTCTCAAATCCAATATATATATATATATATATATATATATATATCGTTGGTGTCACCTTACGCAGATGAATGGTGCTTTCAGTGTAGGCATATATGGGTTAAGGGAGTACTGCTTGTTTTTTGGTCCATGTATTTATTTGTTTACTTATTTTTTAGTTTCCTCGCTAGACCTCCATCAAACATAAAATAGCACCACCTTTCAAGATAAATTTCGCTCGCCAGGAAATAATTGACATCTAAAAAGCACGAAAGGTCTTAATATTGACAGAAAAATGGGGCGAAAGGTTTTAAAATCGACAAACAAATGGAACGAACGTCTTAAGATCTCAAAACACATTTGTTAAACAAGTGGGAGAAGGAGGTCCAGAAAAAAGCGAATACTACCCCCTTAATACAATTTTCAATATGACCCACCAAGGCCTAACTCTCTCTTTTTCTCTCTATCTCTCTCTAGGCATTGTATTGCATGTATTACAAGCAAACATATATCTACAACAGGCCTGCTGACCCAAGCGAGGCAGTTCCTTTTATGCCTATTTGAGCGGTTAACACACAAAGAGTTCACTTTTTGGTAGTTTTTTGTTTTCATTTATTTATAATTGTTCTAGTTTCCTCCCTAGACCTCCATCAACCTGTAAAAAACATTCATTAGATCCCCCTTCTAGATAAATTTGTAAATTTGTCAGTAAATGTCCCGGCCGAAATTACAGGCTCACTATCGTTCGCCAGGAAAAAAATCGACACTTAAATAACACGAAAGGTTTAAATATTGACAAGGAAATGGGGCAGGTCTTAAAATCAACAAACTAATGGGGCAAAATATCTATGATTATGTGTATTCTTATATAAATCTTTTAAATGTTCTCTTAGCCATATTATTTGTTCATCTCTCTCTCTCTCTCTCTCTCTCTCTCTCTCTCTCTCTCTCTCTCTCTCTCTCTCTCTCTCTCTCTCTCTCTCTCTCTCACACATTTCCCCTCAGAGCTGGGTTGCCATAGATACCTGATTACACACGCCGTAATAACAGATTCATTCTCGAAAAAAAAAAAAAAAATCCACAGTGTAGTGATACCAGTAATATGAACATCTGTCGGAAAACATGTATATACATTTTATTTCTCGGTAACATGGAGGCTTCGTTATTATATATTGCTTACAGTAAACGATTGTATGCAGCTTAGGGAGGACCTCTGGCACTGAATGGGGTAACAAATTATCTTAATTATCACTTTATATCTCACAAACCCTTAATAAGTTTAATATAATCATCAAAATAGAATAAACAACTAATTTATGCCTTTACATCCCACAAATCCCTTCTAAATTTAATAACATCGTCAGAATAGAATGGAAGACTCAGTTATCCACAAACCCTTTTCAAGCTTAATAATAATAATAATAATAATAATAATAATAATGATAATAATAATAAAAATACAAATAAAAACAAATAGCAATAATACAAATACTACTACTACTACAAATAGTAATAATAGTAATAGAATACATAATAATAAATCATAGTAAAATACAACAATACGTCCTGGGGCAACTCCAGCATTTATGTCGTGTTTATCTCACATTGTTTGTAGTTTTAGTTAGTCATCTGATTACCTGTTTATAAATATCTTTGATTTGATTTTAGATAATCTGTTTGTGAGTCTATCAACCAAAAACGTAATTATCCCTTTGACTACCAGCGACGTGTGCTATATTGTATTCTAGCTATATTTAGACGATAGTATGCAGCTTAGGAAGGATCTGTGGTAGCTAAAAAGGTTGGTTGAGATATTTTGACGCCTTATTGTTGCTAGAGGTCCTTCCTACGCTGAATATAATCGTCTAGTAGATGCCAGAAAATGATAACAAGGACGTCCCTGGCACTGTATGGGTTAAAGCATATTTTATATTATTTAGCTATAAACTGTATGTGTAGTTGGAATGAAACCTTGCATTCCCTATCAGAAGTATAGTAAAAAATGTGATGTTACTGAACAAAAAACGAAAGCTTACACAAGACAAGGTTAAAAGCACAACAAGTCTTTAATTACTACACTATCTATCTATCTATCTATATATCTATCTATCTATATGCTCAGGCCCAATCCTCACTTTTCCTATTTTTATTTTTTATTTTCTATTGTATTATATTTTATTATTATTATTTTTTTCTTTTTCTTGGGGGTGGCCGACTCAAGACAGAGCACAAACGTCAGAAATCATGCCAGGAGTATATTAATATCTAAATACATCAAACTGTCTTCACAAGCAGGCAAATAAACTACTAAACCATCCAAATGGTAACGAAATGTTTGGGTCTACTCTGAAATAATTCAAGGATATTATCACTACTGTTTCATACATTCCACCATTAAGGGAGCCAACCTCGCATTTTTTGTTCTTCTCTTTCTCTCCCTCTCTCTTTGGCTTGTATCCATTCGGCCCCATTCAGCCTACTGTTTTAAGATGTTTATCCCCATCCAGGTGTCGATTTTTTTCCTGGCGAGCGGTAGCGAGCCAACATATATTTAAAAACAAATGTTGACAGCAGGCTACATTTGTACATTTTTCGATAGAAAAATGTCTCTGGCGAGACCGGATTTCGCCATACAATGCTGGCTCGCTATCGCTCGCCAGGAAGAAATCGACACCTGGATGGGGATAAACGTCTTAAAACAGTTGGCTGAATGGGGCCGAATGGATACAAGCCAGAGAAAGAGAGAAGAGGAGAGAAAGATAAAAAAAAAAAACAGTGACCCCCCTTAAAACCCTTAAAGATCGGGGCCCGACTTAAGTCCGAATCGAGAAAATTGGACTAAATGGCGGGGTCCGACTAAAGTCCGTGGGCGTATTCCCGCCCTAATTTAGGTGGAAAGCGAAACTTGGTGGTCAGGCGGTGTACTACAAGGTCCCACCCACACATCCCCACTGCATGACCGTGACTCAGTATAGGTTAGGTTAGGTTAGGTTTGGAAGGTCAAGATTTGCCCGTGTCCGATTCGGTGGCCCCTAGTGCGCCGCGCTACCCTACTCATCACGCCCGGCTCATCACTCATCACGCCCGGCTCATCACTCATCACGCCCGGCTCACCGCCCAGGAACTAGATATCATGCTGAACTCTTCAGAACTTTCTAATAGGCTGTTGAATGAAACCATGGAAGGTCTGGGTGAGAGTTTTGATAGTGTGGATGACTCAGAAGACGAAAATATGCCGATCATAGGCTTTCACCCCAAGCATAATTTGCGTGTCGCAAATGTTGTGGTTGATGTTGCACAGACCGTTGAGCAAAATGGAGACGTTCCTGATGAAGAACATACTGGTGTGAGTGTTGGTAAGTACAATTTACATTTTATAATTGCTTGAAAGTTTGATTGCAAGCATTTTATCACCTTACGAGCGAGTGGTGGAGTATATTTCACTGTGCCGCCCAGCGGGTTTTTTTTTAACCCTAAATGGGGTTGTTTCCGTGCTCTTTTTCATGCATAAACAAGACCCAGAGTGTAATACAAGTATGTATCCCTGAAAGGGCGTAAATTGAGCTTTCCAATGACACCCGAACCATCCTTCTATGATCACTGGTTGTCTTGCAACGATCGTGCAACACGAGTGCAAAAACCCTAAAATACGGTAATTTCCTTATATAATTCCCTGTGTGGCGAGGGAGGGAGGGTAGATGTAAGTGGAGTAAAGCTCAGTAGGTCCACGGGCCACGGCGGCCGTGGCGAGCGGTCAGGAGGTAATTTATGCTCCTAATCACCGCTCCGCTCTCTCTCGGAGCACATTACGTCCTCAAAATTGCACTCTACAAGAAATTTCCTTTGCATTTTATAGCGTATTATTTGCAGGCGTTCGGTAAATTTCTCACGATAACCAGGGTGTACGGTACATTTCTCACGATAATACAAGCAACAACGAAGCTTGGCGAAGATTGTGGTCTACAATATACCTTTTTATAATTGCATGTGACCTTGTAATTGCTTGAAAGTTTGATTGCAGGTATTTTATAGCGTATTATTTGCAGGCGTTTGGTAAATTCCTCACGATAACCAGGGTGTACGGTACATTTCTCACGATAATACAAGCAACAACGAAGCTTGGCGAAGATTGTGGTCTACAATATACCTTTTTATAATTGCATGTGACCTTGTAATTGCTTGAAAGTTTGATTGCAAGCATTTTATAGCGTATTATTTTCAGGCGTTCAGTAAATTTCTTACGGTAATATAAACAACGAAAGATTGAATATTTGTGCTTGGCATTACAAGTGATCACTCCCATAATCGAACTATATGGGCCATGGCCAGTTCGGTCACAGGGAGTATTCGGATACACAGAGTAAATTATTTATTTGTCATTATTATTAGGTTATTAGTCCTTTTAACTATTTATTTGTCTCTATTATTATATTGGCAACATACCTTCATACCAGGGGTACAAAGGAGTACAAAGGAGTACAAAGGAAATCAAGCAACAACAGATCTAGTGACCCTTCTAGGTTGCTTGTCCTCCAAAACACTGAGGATCAAGTGTCCAAACAGTGGTTTAGAGTGGGTAAGGGAACATTGGAAAGGGAACTACTGCCCTGCCACTAACGTGGCAGGACTAGGAAGTTAGTAGGGGACATATGGGTTAGTAACTGAGGGGAGGATAAAGTTATTCATTTACAAACGCAGTCAGTCGCGGGTTTGATGCGAGATATTTGTCTAGGCGGAATTTAAATGAATCAACGGTGCTGCAGTCTATAACGTCTCGGGGAAGCCCATTCCACAAGTTGACAACTCGATTGAAGAAGAAATTCTTAGATTCGTGCGAGTTAAAAGATTTACCAATAATTTTGCAACCGTTTCCCCGCGTGTAATTAGATTGGTCGATAGTGAAGTACTTACTATAGTTCATATTGTCGATGCCTTTGATGATTTTTGAACACTTGAATTAAGTCGCCTCTTAATCTGCGCTGGGTTAAAGGAAATAGATTTAATTCTCTAAGACGCTCTTCGTATGGTTTGTTCTTTAGGCTAGGTATCATTTTGGTAACTCTACGTTGAACTCGTTCTAGCTTGTTTATATCTTTTTGGTAATAAGGGCACCAGGATTGAACGCAGTATTCCAGAAGAGGGCGGACTAAGGAATTGTAAAGGGTTAGGATAACTTCTTTGGATTTATGCTCAAATGACCTGCCTATAAAGCCAATTATTTTTTTTGCCTTCTTAACAACTTCTGAACATTGTTGACTCGGTTTTAGGTTACTCGATATTGTTACTCCCAGATCAGTTTCTCTGTTTACATTCTTAAGCTGAGTGCCATTCATCGAATAGTTTGCTTTCTCATTTAGGTATCCGACATGTAGTACTTTACATTTATCCGCATTGAAACTCATTTGCCAATTTGGGCCCAACATGACAATTTATCTAGATTGTGTTGCATATCGTCAACTTGTTCTTTTGAGAGTACGCTATTTGCAATTTTTGTATCGTCAGCAAATTTTGAGATTGTGCAGGTGAGACCCTCATCTATGTCGTTGATGTAAATTAGAAAGAGAATTGGTCCTAGTACCGATCCCTGGGGTACCCCGCTACTTACATTGGTCCATTTAGATGCCTTACCGTTTATGACTACCCTTTGCTTTCTGTTGCTGAGCCAATTTTCTATCCATTTCAACACACCGTCTTGTATTCCATGCGCTTTTAGTTTTAGCAGTAAACGTTTGTGGGGAACTTTGTCAAAGGCCTTTTGAAAATCAAGGTATATAATATCTACAGCTTTACTCTCATCGTAGAGGTTGAGGATATCGTGGAAGAAGTCTAAGAGGTTTGTTAAACAGGAACGTTTTTTACGAAAGCCGTGTTGAGTATCTTTAAGTATGTTATTTTCCTCCAAGTGATTTACGAGTCTGTCTCGTATGACCGTTTCTAGCATTTTACATACAACTGAGGTTAAGCTAATTGGACGATAGTTACTGGGTAGGGATTTGCTGCCTTTTTTGAATATCGGTGTTACGTTGGCTAGCTTCCACTGATCAGGCATAGTTCCAGACTGCAAGGATTTATTGAATAGTAATGTCAGTGGTTTGGAGAGCTCATCCTTAGCTTCCTTTAGAACTCTAGGCGAGATTGTATCAGGTCCTGGCGTTTTATTTACCTTGAGTTTATCTAAACAATTCAATACTTCTCTCTCTGTAACGGTGATATTGCTTAGAACATCTGAATTATCAATCTGAATCGGCGATGGTGTAGGGATATCACTGAGGTCTTCTGTTGTAAAAACTGATGCAAAGAAGGTATTGAGGGCATTACTCATTTGTACTTCGTCTTTGGTGTATTCTCCTTTTTCATCGACTAACGGTCCAACAGTTGAAGTAACTACTTTTTTTCTTTCTGATATAACTATAGAATTCTTTCGGGTTTGTTTTACTTTGATTCGCAATATGTAACTCTAAGGTCTTTTTACTTTGCTTAATTAACTTTTTGGCTTTGCGTCGTAGCTCTACAAATTTCACCCGTTCTTCGTCATTTTGTGAGGATTTTAATCTATCATTAGTACATTTTTTAGCAAGCAGGCAGTTTGAAATATCTTTATTCCACCATTTGGGCTTATTATTATGGCCTGGACGCCGTATTTTCGATGGTATGCAGTCTTGCACTGCTTTTAGGTAAGTGGTTTCGAATAACTTCCAAGATGTATTTATGTCGTTATTGTTAATTAAAAAGCTCCAGTCAGTTTCTTTAAACATAGCTCTAAGTTTATGGAAGTTTGCTTTCTTGAAATTAGGGACTTTTTCGATGCTACTATTTGGTTCGTTACTAGTAAACTTTAAAGTGAAAGTTATCGTACGATGGTCGCTGTTACTGAATTCATCACCAACATTCAAATTCTCTATCAATTCTTCTTTTGTTGCAAGTACAATGTCAAGAACGTTATTACCACGGGTCGGCATTCGAACAAATTGATAAAGCGAACTCTCTTGCAAGTTCGTATACAAGTCATGTCCGGAGTGTGAAGTAAGAGTATCGCCCCACTTGGTCACAGGTAAATTAAAGTCGCCAAAATTACGGTATCTTGTGAGTTACTTACATCTGCAATTTGTTCGTAAATTTCTCGGTCAGTTTGCACTGATTGAGCTGGAGGTCTGTATATTAACGCAAGTATTATTTTTTGTACCTTTATTATTCTTTATTAGCACAAAAGATGTGTCGACGTTCACAATTTGAGGTTTTGACACGAGGGTCGGGTTAAGACTTTCTTTGATATAAAATAAAACGCCACCTCCATTTTTATTTATTCGGCTGTTCTCAAACATTACATAACCGGGAAGTGAATACTCTGCTAAAAAGTCTCTATCTTGTGTATTGAGCCAAGATTCTGTTATGCCAATCACATCATAATTTTCTGTAAACACTAGTTCCTCTAAATCTGAAAATTTATTGCGTATGCTACGAGCGTTTGCATAGAAAACCTTTAAAGTTGCGGTTTTAGAACTCGCAGATCGTTCTTTCATCGAATTTTTGGTTCTGGTCGGATCTACATTTACATTCATGGCTGTCCTCGGTCCTCGGTCGTTATCCCTGACGGTTTTGAATTTGGGTCGTGTTGGTGGAGCTTTATCCAAATTCGCGGTTCTTGACGGATTAGTATTTAATTCCTTTGTAGATTGCCGTCCTCGCTGTCTTCGGTCCTCCTTCCTGGTTGTCCTGTGCTGAGTCGATTTCTTCTCCGAAAATCCTTCACCGCATCGTTGAGAAGACGCCCAAAACGCGCTGCTCCCACCTGGTTCAGATGAACTCCATCATCCGAAAACAAATAGTCATCGTAGTAGAAATTGTCCCAGGTGTCGACGAATCCCACGTTCTCCTTCCTGCAGAGGTTTGCTAGACAACGATTTGTGCTGGTGGCTATGTTGTAAAATCGGCTCTCTACACCGAGCCGGGGGACGATTCCTGAGACGATGATCCTTGATGACTTCTCCTTAAACGACTTGATCAGCTGCTGGTAATTTAAAAGCAAATCTTCCGACCGGGTTCGCTGTATATCGTTGGATCCAACGTGGATGACGTACATTGTATTTGCAGGGGCCAGCTTTGATACTTCGTCAACTGCTGCAACTACGTCATCCACACCACCACCAGGGATACAAAAACGCTTCCTGGTCTTAGGTGCCCTGGCGCAAAACTCTGTGAGCTGACCACGTATCATCGAGTCTCCCACGAGCCGGACTTCTTCTATTTCCTCTTCGTCATCTGAGTCTGCGAATATCTGGAAACGGTTTTGACACTCGGTAATCGGTATGTGTTTCCTGGTCTTGGGGCAAACGTTGTTCCTCACGACACGGAAGTTGTCTTGAGGGGGAAGAGTCGCTATTTGTATCTTGAGTATCGGAAACATCAGCTGAAATGGCTACTGTAGGCGTTGAATTGTTGGCAGTTGACGTTGGGGCGTTGGTGGCTGCTGGAGTTGCGGTGACAATTGAAGTTTGTGGTACTCCAACGTTGAGTGTTACAAACTCTTGGAGTGATTCCAGCTTCATGGTGAGGACGTTGATCTTGTTGTAGGCTTCATCTAATTTCACTGTAAAATTCTCTCGTTGCTGGCAGAGCCGGCAGACTTGAAGATCGATAGTAGCAAACATGGACTCACCAAACCTACCGGCGCAGTTCGCACAAGCGCGAGGCATGGTGACAGTCACTTTCTTCAGATCACTTCACTCACTTAAAAAACAATTCACTCACTTTACAACACTTCACTCACTTTAAAAACACTTCAATCACTTCAACCGAAAAGAAATATGCTGAAATACGCAGAAATAGGATATCAGGGGTGATAGCCTAACCGAAAACAAAAATGTTGAGATACGCAGAATTAGGCTTCCAGGGGCGATAGCCTAACCAAAAGTTTTTTTTTTAAAATTGAAATACGCAATAATAGGCTACCAGCGTTGAATAGCCTAACCGAATATAATAAAATTGAAATTCGCAGAAATAGGCTACCAGGTGTGATAACCTAACCTTAAACAAATATATGTATAACAGAATATGTAACTAAATATACAATTCACCAAATAGAGATTATATAAAAATAAAGTGTGACTGCACACAAGGGGTTAATATACTGTGTCAACAGATGACCCTGGTGTCACTGAAGCCTAGTAAAGCAGTAGCCTACTCTTTTTAGATAAAAAAGTGTATCAGTCAAAGGTTATTACAAGATCGTGCAAGCAACAACTAAAATTACAGATATATACTGTATAGCTACAGTAGGATACTAAATACAATATCTACAAGAGTTAATAATAAAACAGATTGGCTGGCTATAGGCTAGGCTAGGTTTGGGTTAGGTTGAAAGCTTGGCAGGTTGGGTTAGGCTAGGTTAGTTTGTACAAATACCACCCTTAGCTTAAAGTAAAATCAGTCTGAGGAGAAAAAGTCAAGAATATATCTAGGGGAAAAGATAAATGAATGCACTTAAATTTGGTACAAAATTTGCTGGAATTTAATATGTATAATCCCCAAAAAAGGTTTGTTTACAAAAAGGTGTCGGCGTTAGTCCCTGTAGGCGGTTAGTTAGTAAACAATATTGTTTATTAGCAAATTAATATGCAAAGCTTTACTTACATACAAGGCAGTTAAATTGATACTTACTACAGTAGGTAATGGGTAAAATTAGGGGCTACGATTTTATATAAAATAGTAATAAGAGAGCGTTTGTTTACAAAGCAAAACAAAACAATAGATGGCGCTAGTGGCGCCCTGTCCGAGCAGGAGTCTTGTGATAAACACAAAGTTTTTCAGTCAATACATAGCGAAATATCGTGCAGTGTTACTTACTAAGCTACAGGATGGTTAAACGTGCTCTTAACCACCTTTCATGCACAAGAATGAAGAGGATGAGTAGTTAATACTCAAATTATGATCGATATCGTGAGAGCGTTGACAGAGCGTCTGCAGCGTCTGGCGGTAGCACGGGGTAGTGGGGGTCATAAATATATAAAAATAAGTCCTGTGGGACTATGAAATAGCTATTATTGGACAAGGAAAATATTTTGTTCATCCCTCCACTGGAACATCAACAACAATGTCAACAACGTATCGCCGTCGGCAGTGTGCAGTACTGCCAATACGTATAGCGACTTCCGCTAGATCTAGAGACCTTTACTTCGATCTAGCAGCAATGACTTACACTAGCGGTTTTGTTTTGAAATTTCAGAACAATTTCGAAGTGATATTATAGGGATTTTGCCAATTCATATTTCTAGTGGTATTTATCATGTCTTACATCTAACAATATATGCTAGCGGATTTAACTTCAATTGGTAACCCTCCCGCTCGAGTCGGCTCGAAGAAAATCGATAATGGTGGCACTTTAGTAAACAGGTGATAAACAAAACCGCACGCGTATCGGTATTATGGTAAGTTGGCTACCTACTATTGTTTATAAGATATAGTAATTAATGATAAGTAAATTATTATATATCGGCGATTTCGGTTACTTTTGTTTTTTTGTTTTTTTTTGCTAGATAGCGGGAAGAGGAGATACCTGCAGGACCGTGTCACAGGCAACAGGACTGTAGTTGTTATCTCCAAACCTGACGCTGTCCTGGAGTATAATGTGAACATGAGGTTGGTGGACAAAAGTGATATGCAGATCACTGCTGTTGACTGCCTGAGGAAGACCTGTAAATGGTACAAGAAGGTCGTACTCCATCTTCTTGATGTCACTGTCCTCAACGCATCCAACCTGTGGATGACGCTCACAGGAAAGAAGACCTCTGTAAGGCTGTTCTCCAAGGACATCATAGAGGCCATCCTCCGTAAGCACGGAACCACACGTGCGGCACCAGTTCCGAGGGCGATCGTGGATTTGCCCAGCCGCCTTGAGTGCCGGGACTACCTCTTGACCCACAGGCTTGTGACTGTACCTCCCAACCCTAACCAACTTGCTGCTGGCCGGGTGGCCGGAAAGAAGGTGTGCCACGTCTGCAGTCACACGACAAGGAGACCCCGACATAGGAGGGAATTCGCGTCCAAGTGTAGTCGGTGTGATGTGGGACTCTGTCCTATTCCTTGCTACACCGAGTACCACACACTGGAACACTTCTAACCTCCTCTCTTCTTGCCAATCATTCATAACTTCATTCAATCATTCATTCATCTATTTCAAAGTACCTCATGAATTCATGTCATTCATAACTTCATTCAATCATTCATTCATCTATTTCAAAGTACCTCATGAATTCATGTCATTCAATCATTCATATGGTGGAATAGCACACTACCCAAACACAAGTGCATTCATCATCATCAGCAACATCACCCATTACATCCATAAGTTTCGAATCTCATCTATCCATCTGGTTCTTGGTCCACCTCATACATCCATGTCATTCATTCATACATACATTCATACACTCGCTATAGGCAGTTCTGCCTTTTGTCTACCTCAATCACATTCATACACTCGCTATAGGCAGTTCTGCCTTTTGTCTACCTCAATCACATGCATACACTCGCTATAGGCAGTTCTACCTTTTGTCTACCTCAATCACATTCATACACTCGCTATAGGCAGTTCTGCCTTTTGTCTACCTCAATCACATGCATACACTCGCTATAGGCAGTTCTGCCTTTTGTCTACCTCAATCACATTCATACACTCGCTATAGGCAGTTCTGCCTTTTCCCTACCTCAATCACATAACTGCCTTTTACCTACCTCAATCACATAACTTTTTTTTGCCTACCTCAATCACATGTGGATTACACCTCCTGGGAACACCACAAAAAAAAAAAAAAAAATTAGTCGTCAACACTACCCCATAGGGTGATTTGGAAATGTGTTGAAATAATATTATATATACAAAAAAAAAAAAAAAATCCTGCAAAGCAAGCGAAACAGAGAGAGAGAGAGAGAATGCAGAAACTGAACTGAAGAAAGAGTGAAATATATAATAATACAGAAATATTACAAGCAAATAAAGAAAGAGGGATTAGAGAAAATAATAATGAGAATTACATATACGGATGAGGAAGAGAGAGAGAGAAAGAGAGAATACAGAAACTAAACTGAAGAAAGAGTGAAAAAGATATAATAATACAGAAATATTACAAGCAAATAAATGAAATAGAGGGATTAGTTAGAGAAAATAATAATGAGAATTACATATACGGATGAGGAAGAGAGAAAGAGACAGCGCGCGAGAGAGGGAAAGCGAGCGAGCCAGAGAGAGAGAGAGACAGACGACAGACAGACAGACGGGAGGAGTGAGAGAGATTAGAGAAAATAATAATGAGAATTACATATACGGATGAGGGAGAGAGAGAGAGAGACAGAGCGCGCGAGAGAGGGAAAGGAAGCGAGCCAGAGAATATGATATGCCCGAAAATATGATACGGTGTATTTTTTTAAACATTGTTATGTATTAAAACTGAGTAATTGCCGTACATATCAAAATTTCATAGCTGATCTCTAGAATTACGTGGACCTTGGACTCTCCGCGGAGGTAGCTAGGCTCCGTGGAGCAGGTGTCCCCAATATACTGCCATAAGAGAGAGAGCGCGGGAGGCCGAAGTCAGGGCAAAGCGAATGCATCCAAACGCGCCCGGGAAATAGACCATAAGGTACCTCCTCTTCCTCACCTCTTCCCACCCTCCACACTCGCTCAAAACATCCATAATAGACTTATATGGGGATACGAAGAGTTGCTCTTTCCAAAAATGATCGTTTCGTTCGCATTGGAGCCATATTAACGGCGCTAGGGCGAGTGAAAGTGAGCAAATATTAAATAAGGGTTTGTCAATCTTGTCAGTGAGCTGCGAGATAAAACCAACCTTCTCGCTAATATTTTATCCTCCACCTGAACCTTAGATGAAAGAAACCAAGATATTCCTCTACTCAAAATTGAATTCCCCTGAAATTCCTTCATTGGAGATTAACACCTTACATATTAAAACCCTTTTGCAGAATCTCTCCGTAGATAAAGCTCCTGGTCCAGATGAAAGTTCACCAATATAGTACTTGAAAAATGCTCCTTAGTGCTTGTTCATGTTCTATCTGTGTACCCATACCTCATGTTTCCCATTCTCCTGGAAAGAATCAAACATCTATTCTGTTCCTAAAAAGGGAGCCTCTTCAGATCCATCCTCAGACAAAATGCCATAAATTCCACCACTGGAAAATCTCCGAAACAATAATTAATAATCACCTAATCAAGCATCTAGAGACTAATAAATTAATCAGTGATAAACGTATGGTTTTAGACATGAATGATTAACTGCAGACATTATTTGACTTCTTACGCATCAAATTTACCAAGCTACAGACCAACATGGTGAAATGGAGACAATAGCATTGGATATTTCAAAGGCCTTTGATAGAGTCTAGCATCAATCCTTACTGTCGAAGATGTTACGTTCTTGCATTACTAATTCCACTAATTTCTTCTTATCTTCGTAACAGAAAAATGTGCATAATAGTAGATGGCCTGTATTCTCAATTTCACTCCATAAATGCTGGCATTCCTCAAGTATCAGTCTGGGCCCCAACTCTGTTCCTTATTCCTATCAATGATCTTCCATATATCGTTCATAACTCTATACATTCCTACGTAGATGACTCAACACTCTACAGTTCCTTTACATTTAGCAGCCTGATATAATAAATAACAAATTAAACACTACAATTTTTCTGAACCAGGAACTCTCAAGAATGAGTGAATGGAGACAAGAAAATTTAGTTTCCTTTAATGCACAGAAAGCCAAGTATATAAAAGTTTTCTAACAGACAGGATCTTTCTGAATCGTACATAATTTTGAATATTGTACTGTAAATATTCCCACCTCCTCTAGTATTGATATCCTTGCTGTAACATTCAATACCAACCTGAGCTAAACAAAAATGCCTCTAAAGAAATGGTACGCCTGCCTAGAGTTCGAGACTTCTTCACTGAAGAGCTTTTAGCCATTATATATAAAAGTTATGTTCGTTCTCACATGGAATACTGTTCACCCTTGTGGAAAGGATGTGGGAGTGGTTGACTTGAGGTAATTGTACAAAATTCAAAATAAAGCTATTAGATTAATACAAAAAACTGCAATAATGCAGGATCTTCCTCCATTATTTATAACAAATGGATGTTGCATCCCTTGCATTACTCTACAGATATACTGTATATATAAAAAAACACAAAACTAGTTAACTAATTTTCGGGATGTGTGTGTGTGTGTGTGTGTAATAATAATATCGGGAAGACCAAAGAGAGATACAGTGGACAAGTAATGAGAGAAAAGAGCGTATAAATGACGTGCGCTGAAGAGGTAATTAGGAAGCAAATGGGGAAGAACGAAGAAGTAATGAGAGATAAAGTGGAGAGGAAGAAATAAAGGAAGGAGATAATACGTCAATGGGAATAAGGAGAACAATTAAATTAACATATGGGGAATTAACAAAGAGAGAGAGGGAGTAAGAGAATTGAACGGACGGAGAAATTTAGACAGGTGGACGGACAGAGAGAGAGCATAGATATAAGAGATAAAAGAGGAGAGAAACAGAAATTTAATCAGGCGGACGTAAAGACAGACAGACAGAGAGAGAGAGAGAAATGGAGGGACGGGTGGGGGATGGAAAGGAAGGTAATTGTGTATCATGTTGGATATTCTGTTAATCCAACATTTCTATTAAGCCATCACCATCCCCCTTCCACTGAAAGGACGATGACGAGAGGGATTCAGTACTAACATGAATAATTTTATATATATTATCTCTCTCTCTCTCTCTCTCTCTCTAAAAAAAAAAAATGTATGTATGTGTACGTGTGTGCACTGTACAGTATGTATATATATACTGTATATATATGTATGTATGTGTGTATGTATGTATGTGTATGTGTGTGTGTGTATGTGTGTATATGTATGTACCGGTGTATGTATATATATGCATATATACATATATAGTTTGTAAGGTCAGACTGCCTAGTAAGGACCTTGAGGTCTGTGTGGTCTGTGTATCTATGTAGCTCTATGTAGCTCTGTCTATGTAGCTCTCTCTCTCTCTCTCTCTCTCTCTTTATATATATATATATATATATATATATATATATATATATACCCGGTATATATATATATATATATATATATATATATATATACCTCTCTATATATATATATATATATATATATATATATATATATATATATATATATATATATATATACACAGTATATATGTGTGTGTGTGTGATATTACTAACACCAAAGAGTGACAGTTGTAGAAGTAAGTTAAGTAAAAATCGTATACATGATATGCAATAAAGATATAATTAGAAAGCAAATAGTAGATACCCGGTATGTATTATAATTTCGTATGAGTGATATGAACATAATTCTAATACATGTAAGCTTATATACTGTATAAACTTTATTTTATTCAGTTTAAGAAGGGCCTCCAGCAATTAACAGGCTTCATAGTATCACACTTAACCCTTTTTACTCCTTTGCCCCTCAACTTTCTCTTCATAATTGCTGAGGGGCACAGGGCCCTGGGTGGGGCTTTGGTTTCCCGGGCGTTTACGCACCCTCTCAGCTCCCCGCCATGGAGTGGCTTCGGTCACCCAGGCTTTATTGTGGTCGGCAGGGAGGGTTCTGTGGGGGCGCTCGTTTATGGCCTTGGCCTTACTCGGGGCCTTGGGGCTGTTCGGCCAGGCAGCTTGGGGAACAACAACAACAACCCTTTTTACTACCACAGATCCTTGTTAAAGTGCAAAAACTCGTATCAATATACCTAACATAAAATTAGAAAGACGTCGCCGGTACATTAGGGGTTAATATCAAGTATATCTCACAAATACAAGTGAGGTACTAAATGTGGTGTAGTGGATTAAAGCATGGGCACTCGTCCTGACTGTCGATGGTTCGCGTATAAAAACATTTAGTAGTTCACGTGTATTTGTGAAATATATATATATATATATATATATAAAACCGAGGTTCGAATCCACATCCATATATACGGTATATCTATGTCAGTTGAGTTAATATATTCTTATTCTAGATATATCCAAACAATCACATTCAAATCGGATTGAGCTCCCCCCCTTTCTCTCTCTCTCTCTCTCTCTCTCTCTCTCTCTCTCTCTCTCTCTCTCTCTCTCTCTCTCTCTCTCTCTCTCTCTCTCTCTCTCTCTCTCTCTCTCTCTCTCTCTCTCTCTCTCTCTCTCTCTCTCTCTCTCTCTCTCTCTCTCTCTCTCTCTCTCTCTCTCTCTCTCTCTCTCTCTCTCTCTCCATCCTTGAACAAAGAGAGTGCCCCAATAGAGCCATCCTTCCGTCAGTCTTAGCATTAATCTCGGAGATGGGGGTCAGGTCAGGATCTTGGGTCAGGTAAGGTTATCAGGTGAATGACTCGAGTGAATGGCTTGCTTCCAGACACACTTTAATCCTTGCAGTACCGGTGACGCTTGTTTTATTGTACTCTATTCACTTTTACACGATTTTATGCAGCTTAAGTGGGAAGGAATAATTTTATGCAGCTTAAGTGGGAAGGGATAATTTTATGCAGCTTAAGTGGGAAGGGATAATTTTATGCAGCTTAAGTGGGAAGGGATAATTTTATGCAGCTTAAGTGGGAAGGGATAATTTTATGCAGCTTAAGTGGGAAGGGATAATTTTATGCAGCTTAAGTGGGAAGGGATAATTTTATGCAGCTTAAGTGGGAAGGGATAATTTTTGGTCGATTATTATATACATTCATTATTTTCTTAGTTTCCTCCGTAGACCTCCATCAAGCTTAAAAAAAACACCCCCTAGACCCCTTTCAAGATAAATTTGTACATTTTTCAGTAGAAAAATGTGCCTGCCAAAGGCCGGTTCCTCCTGGAATTACAGCCTCGCTATAGCTCGCCAGGAAAAAATCGACACCTAAATGGCATGACAGGTCTATATAATATTGACAAAGGAATGGGGCGAAAGGTCTAAAAATCGCCAAACTAATGGACCAAACGTCTTAAAATTATAAAATCTCAAAGCTAATGGGACTAGGCCTAAACATAGGGAGAAAAAGCACATAGCTCCCCCTTAATATTGGCACTGGGTTGGTATAACACTACGCAGTTCCAGCACTGTGTTATATGACACAGTGGGTTGGGATTTGGAATTATTGCCTTCTGGTGTGTTTGCAAGTAGTGTTTAATTAATTTCCATCTGCGGTAAATAAGGCTTTGCTTAGTAGAGTTGGCTTTTAAATGTAATGCTCTAACCCACTCCACCACGGCGTGATAAAGAAGAGTTAACCATTTCCCTTATCACGCTGGGGCGAAGTGAGAAAAAAGTATATATACAGTATAGCCCTATACAGTATATATATATATATATATATATATATATAATATATATATATATAATATATATATATATATATATATTTTTTTTTTTCCTTACTTACGATAGATAGATACTGTAGATAGATACCTAGATAGATAGATAGATAGGTTTGTTGGCCACACATTTACAGAGTTACATACTGTACAATGAATACAAACATCAACATCAGTACATAACATTATGTACTAATTTCTTCTTATCTTCATAACAGAAAAATGTGCGTAATAGTAGATGGCCTGTATTCTCAATTTCACTCCATAAATGCTGGCATTCCTCAAGTATCAGTCTGGGCCCCAACTCTGTTCCTTATTCCTATCAATGATCTTCC
>CM064504.1:25581103-25593603 GCA_032716605.1 Paralithodes platypus | reverse complement strand
TTTAGTAGTTCACGTGTATTTGTGAAATATATATATATATATATATATATATATATATATATATATATATATATATATATATATATATATATATATATATATATAAAACCGAGGTTCGAATCCACATCCATATATACGGTATATCTATGTCAGTTGAGTTAATATATTCTTATTCTAGATATATCCAAACAATCACATTCAAATCGGATTGAGCTCCCCCCCCCTCTCTCTCTCTCTCTCTCTCTCTCTCTCTCTCTCTCTCCTTGAACAAAGAGAGTGCCCCAATAGAGCCATCCTTCCGTCAGTCTTAGCATTAATCTCGGAGATGGGGGTCAGGTCAGGATCTTGGGTCAGGTAAGGTTATCAGGTGAATGACTCGAGTGAATGGCTTGCTTCCAGACACACTTTAATCCTTGCAGTACCGGTGACGCTTGTTTTATTGTACTCTATTCACTTTTACACGATTTTATGCAGCTTAAGTGGGAAGGAATAATTTTATGCAGCTTAAGTGGGAAGGGATAATTTTATGCAGCTTAAGTGGGAAGGAATAATTTTATGCAGCTTAAGTGGGAAGGAATAATTTTATGCAGCTTAAGTGGGAAGGGATAATTTTATGCAGCTTAAGTGGGAAGGGATAATTTTATGCAGCTTAAGTGGGAAGGGATAATTTTATGCAGCTTAAGTGGGAAGGGATAATTTTATGCAGCTTAAGTGGGAAGGGATAATTTTTGGTCGATTATTATATATATTCATTATTTTCTTAGTTTCCTCCGTAGACCTCCATCAAGCTTAAAAAAAACAACCCCTAGACCCCTTTCAAGATAAATTTGTACATTTTTCAGTAGAAAAATTTGCCGGCCAAAGGCCGGTTCCTCCTGGAATTACAGCCTCGCTATAGCTCGCCAGGAAAAAATCGACACCTAAATGGCATGACAGGTCTATATAATATTGACAAAGGAATGGGGCGAAAGGTCTAAAAATCGCCAAACTAATGGACCAAACGTCTTAAAATTATAAAATCTCAAAGCTAATGGGACTAGGCCTAAACATAGGGAGAAAAAGCACATAGCTCCCCCTTAATATTGGCACTGGGTTGGTATAACACTACGCAGTTCCAGCACTGTGTTATATGACACAGTGGGTTGGGATTTGGAATGATTTGCCTTCTGGTGTGTTTGCAAGTAGTGTTTAATTAATTTCCATCTGCGGTAAATAAGGCTTTGCTTAGTAGAGTTGGCTTTTAAATGTAATGCTCTAACCCACTCCACCACGGCGTGATAAAGAAGAGTTAACCATTTCCCTTATCACGCTGGGGCGAAGTGAGAAAAAAGTATATATACAGTATAGCCCTATACAATATATATATATATTTTTTTTTTTTTTCCTTACTTACGATAGATAGATAGATAGATACCTAGATAGATAGATAGATAGGTTTGTTGGCCACACATTTACAGAGTTACATACTGTACCATGAATACAAACATCAACATCAGTACATAACATTGATGGACCCAACTGTAATGGTCCATGTGTTAACCCTTTCTGTACCGGCGACGACTTTTTATTTTTGTTCTTGCTGTATTTAGACGATTGTATGTACTTTAAGAAAGATCTGTGGTAGTGAACACGGTTTAGTGAGATAGTTCGAAGCCTATTAACCCCTTGTTGGAGGCCCTTTTTGAACTGAATACAATCGTCTAGTAATATGGTAGCCAGAGTATAATTAAAGGACGTCGCCGGTACAGGAGGAGTTAAGGGGGGTGACCTGCTTTTCTTATCTCATTTTCTCTCTTTCTCTGGCTTGCATCCATTCGTTCCCATTCAGCATACTGTTTTAAGACGTTTATCTCCATCAAGGTGTTGATTTTTTTCCCCTGCGAGCGATAGCGAGCCAGCATTGTATGGAGAAATCCGGCTTCACCGGAGACATCTCTCTAACGAAAAATTTACACATTTAGCCTGCTGTCAAAAACATATTAAACTATATGTTGGCTCGCTACCGCTCGCCAGGAAATAAATCGACACCTGGATGGGGATAAACGTCTTAAAACAGTAAGCTGAATGGGGCCGAATGGATACAGCCCAGAGAGAGAGGGAAATCGAGAGAAAACAAAAACGAGGTGGGCCCCCTGAATACAAGACTAAAGGGAGCATCACACAAAAGCATTTATCCTCAAAATTCGATGGACAAAATTTTTGTCAGGCAACAATTCTCCTAAGTTCCAGACTTGCTTGCGCTCACCTAGAAAAAATCGACACACAAAAATGAGGTGTAATATCTTAAAATCTTCAAACTAATGGAGTGATACAGGGAAGAAAGGAGTACGAAAACAGAGAGAGAGAGAGAGAGAGAGAGAGAGAGAGAGAGAGAGAGAGAGAGAGAGAGAGAGAGAGAGAGAAAGAGAGATAGAGAGAGAGAGAGAGAGAGAGAGAGAGAGAGAGAGAGAGAGAGAGAGAGAGAGAGAGAGAGAGAGAGAGAGTGGAAATATAACTTTAATGATTCAACAGTACGGGTTTTTGAGTACGGGTTTTTGTTGCCTCTCCCTCCCCCTCATCTCTCTCAAGAAGGGGAGAGAGTGTAGGACAGGGGAGGAAAGGGGAAAATCTGTCTTTAACAAGTCAATAGGTCTTTGGTGCCAATATCATCTTCTCAGTCACCTCTACTCTCTCTCTTGCTCTGTCTTTCTACTACCCTCCTCCCCTCTCTCTTTATCTCTCTCTCCATTCTTTACTTATTTTCAAAAAGTTTTTGACAAAGTGCCTCATTGCGGGCTACTGCCAAAAGTGAGTGCACTAGGTATCAATATAGAGGACACACATTGGAAATAATAGGATGTCCTTTAGAAGAACAATGGTGACCTTGGGAAGCACTCTGCAGGCTTTTGAAATCCTCTGGGTGCGACTGGGCTGTCTTGGGAAGCACAACAGGGGGTATCTTGGGAATGCACACTGGTGGACTCAGCAAGTGCTGTGGCATTCTTGGGAAGCACTGTGGGTCAAGTCTTGGGAAGCACTCTTCAGACCTTGCAAAGCACCTGTGACAAAAAGTAGGTCTTGGGAAGCGCCTTTTATCTCGGTCTTTGGAAGTGCCGAGGAGCTTTGGAGGTGAGAACAACCGAACAATTCTTTCATCAGATAGTTTTTGGTTATATTGTTCTTGCTCTTCTTCGGTGTCATGAAACAAGAGCAATTTATCATAGGTATGAGGCAGTGGATTTAGTGCCTTTCAGCCCAGAAAAAATAAAGTCAGCTCTTTTGGAGATGCTACCTGAGCGTGGCTGGCAGATAGGTCAGGTGGCGTGGTGGCACGTGGGGCAAAGCTAACTCACTGGATAGCAGGGGACAGTGTAAGGCGTACTGTCCTATTTCGCTTCTTGACTCTTGGCATTTCGTGGTAGTTTGCTTTCCTGTTCATTAATGTCTTTCTTGGTGACCTTGTTGATGATGCCGCGTCGTGGCAGGTATCTAATTCGGAGATGCCAGTTTCTGCGGGGTAGAGTTCTCTTGTCCCATAGAGAATGGTGGATGGTAGACTTCTCATATATTTCTTTCCCACTGGCTGGCGTCCTTATGGAAGATATCCTCGTTGTCGCAGCTGTTGTTGTGGGTGTTGGTTTCGGGGATGCGACCATCACATTACCCTTTCCACACCCATTTCATTGGACAGTGTAGCCCAAATGACGGGATTTTTGGCGCCTGAGTGAAGCATGTTTGTTTTCGCCTAAAAATAAATACTAAGTAGGTTAAATTAATTGCAGACGAATGGCTTATGTTGGTCACTGTAATCATAACATTATTTCTCTCTCACACACACCTCTAACGATACTCCTCTCTCTCTCTCTTTCTTACTCCTACACACACCTCTCTCTCTCTCTCAACAGGACGTGAGGATAGTGTAATATTAATTAATGTAGGGCTTATAGGGCTTCGTTGTTTTGTACACTATTTTCAGTGGGCCCTTTTTTTAGAGCTTGTAGTCTTCTGTTAGCCCTCCTGAGGCCTGTTATTTAGCTTCTCTTATTTTCTCTCGCTCTCTCTCTCTCTGTTGCTAGTTCCCAGTCTTTCTCTGAAGCTATTATTCTCTCCCTCTCTCTCTCTTTCAACCCCCACCATCAAACTCACTTACACACAAAAACACTCACGCACACACACACACACACTCTCTCTCTCTCAAAAACGGGGAAACATTCACAAAACCAACCAACAGAGGGACCAATCTAATTTAAATGAGTCCAGTGTAGGTGTTTTGCTGCCTTACCGTCCTTCCAGGAAGCCTCTATACGTTGGTGTGAGAAAGCCTATCGTTTAGCTATATTTAGACATCTCTCTCTTCCCTTTACACACTCTCTCTCTCGCTCTTCTTCCACTTTCCTTAACCCATGGGTTCCGACATTCCTTACAGAATGTTTAACTGGGAGAATTCAACGGACATGTCAAGTCCAAGAGTCATGCAAAAGGGTGAAGTTCTTAGCAGAATTAGGTTGATCCCAGAGGAGGTAGCAAAAAGAATAGATAAGTTAAATAGGTTAAAGTCATCTAGCCCAGATGGCTTTCTTCCACAAGTTGTACAAAAAGTGCGAGATGAAATCGCACCTTTCTTAGCAGAAATCTTCAATAAATCACAAGTAACTGGAGAGGTCCCTGAAGACTGGAAACTGGCCAATGTTACCACAATCTTTAAGAAAGGGGATCATGAGTGTCCAAAGAATTATCAACCAATTAGCTTGACTTCTATTATAGCAAAACATTTAAAAGGGATACTACTAGATGAAATCGTTGACTACCTGGAAATCTACAACTTAATTACAGATTCCCAACATAGATTCAGGCGACACCGATCATGTTTTGCCAATATGCTGGAATTTGTCCATGAAATGCTAAGTGAGTTTGACAAAAGTAGAGCCATAGACATCCTTTACTTAGATTTTAAAAAGCGTTTCACAAAGTGCCTCATTGCAGGCTAATGTAAAGCGTGAGTGTACTAGTTATCAATACAGAGGTCACCAATTGGATAGAAAGTTGGCTAATAGTAGATAGCAACAAGTAGTAGTCAATTGTGTTTTTTTCTGAATGGACTCCTGTAACTTCTGGAGTTCCACAGGGATCTGTTCTTGGCCTACTTCTGTTTATCTCATCAATGACATCGATATTGGTATGCTGAGTGTGATTTCCAAGTTTGCAGATGCCATATAGCTTGTAATGAATGTGAAGAACCCTAAAGAGGTTGAACAGCCCAGGATGGACCTCAACAGACTGGGTGAATGGTCGGAGACATGGCAGATGCCTCTAAACTTGGAAAAGTGCAAGGTGAAGCATGTCAGCCAAGCAAACCCCAAGTCAGGCTATTTGCTATTGGGAATGCCTCTGGAAGTAACTGACTTGGAAAAGGATTTGGGTGTTCTGATCAGCAATGACCTTAAGTTATCCAAGCAGTGCATTATTAGAGAAGAAAGCTCAGAAATGATTGCACATGGGCTACATAAAGAGGCAATTTAACTATAGAAATAAGGAAATAGTCCTCACACTTTAAAACACTCTAATATGGCTTCTCCTGGAGTATACTGTTCAATTCTGGTCTCCAGCACTCAGGAAAGATATAGAGCGAATGGAAAGAGTACAAATTAGGGCTACAAAACTTATTCCATCGATTAGAAGGCTGAGCTATGAGGACCGGTTGAGAGCTCTTGATCTCTTTCCATTGGAAAGAAGCAGATTACGTGGTCAGCTCATTGAGGTTTTTAACGCTTTATGTACCGGTGTCGTCCTTTTAATTTTATTTTGGCTACTATTAGACCATTTTATTCAGCTTAAAATGGGCCTCCAGCAATTAACAGGCTTCGAACTATCTCACTTAACTCTTTTTACAACCACAGATCCTTTTTAAACTGCACAAAATCGTCTAAATATTGCTAGAAAAATATTAAAAAGACGTCACCGGTACAGTAGGGGTTAAAATACGTAATGGGTATAACAATGTGGATTACAGAAAACTGCTTAGCCTCAATATGAATACAACACGCAACCATGGCTGGAAGTTAGAATTGAAAAGGTTCAGCACTAGCACTTGTGACATTTTTTCACATGTAAGACCTTATCTACATGGAACAAACTTTCCTCAGAAGTTGTAAGCAGTCCTTCAGTAGAGCAGTTTAAGAAGAGAGTAGATAATATGTTGCACACTGTGTAATGAGTGTAATGTACTAAACAATCTCTCTCCTTCCATTTCGAGTATCTCCCCGGAATGGACCGCAAAATCTCTTAGATACTAACTATCCTTGTGTCTCCTTGTAACTCTCTCTCTTTCTCTCTCTCTCTCACACTCACTCTGTCTCTCTCACACACACTCACTCTCTGCCCCTCTCTCTCAGCCATAAGTCCTTGCTAATTAATGAACCATGTCGCTACTCTTCAGATCGTCTCCATCAGTAGATGAGAAGGTAGGCCTCGTTTCACTCCAAAGCTACTCAGAGCACCTCCACAAGAGATTTGTCATAAGGGCCACACTCCAATACGGCCACAACCAAAATGGCCACAGTCTCTTAAGGGGGCCCACCTCGTTTTTTTTCTGTTTCTCTGCCTCTCTCTTTGGCTTGTATCCATTCGGCCCCATTCATCCTACTGTTTTATGACGTTCACCTCCATCCAGGTGTCAATATTTTCCTGGCGAGCGGTAGCGAGCCAGCATATAATATATTTTTGACAGCAAGTTAAAATTGTACATTTTTCGATAGAACAATGTCTCCGGCGAAGCCGGATTTCTCCATACAATGCTGGCTCGCTATCGCTCACCAAGAAGAAATCGACACCTGGATGGGGATAAACATCCAAAAGCAGTTGGCTGAATGGGGCCGAATGGATACAAGCCAGAGAAAGAGAT
Organism: Paralithodes platypus; assembly: GCA_032716605.1. Taxonomy (NCBI): domain Eukaryota; kingdom Metazoa; phylum Arthropoda; class Malacostraca; order Decapoda; family Lithodidae; genus Paralithodes; species Paralithodes platypus. Next base: position 25,586,723 of record CM064504.1, on the reverse strand, counting down.
AAAAGGAGAGAAAGATAAAAAAGCAGGTGACCCCCCTTAAAGGGAGATTTGTATATATTTGTCTAATTAGTTATTTATCTATATAGTTATTTATTATTCTTATTAGTTACCTCCCTAGACCTCTGCCAAGCTTAACAAACAGCTCTTAGACCCCCCCCCCCCCCTTCAAGATAAATTTGTACAAAATGTCGGTACATAAATGTTCCGGTCAAAGACCAGTTACTCCTAGATTACAGGCTCACTAGGGAAAAATCATCTATATCGCACGAAAATTCTAAATATTGGCAAAAAAAAAAAAAAAAAAAAAAAAAAAAAAAAAAATAGGCGAACGGTCTTAAAAATCGCTAAAACTATTGTGAAAACGCTTTAAAATCTCAACATTAATGGGACTGAACATAAGAGAAAAGGAAGCCAGGAAAAACCCCAAACCTCCCCTGAACCTACAGTACCTATAGTGTATTGAACCTAGCTAAACCTAACCTAACCCAACCAGACCAATACTGTCAACTGTTATGTTAACCCCGTATGTACCAGTGCCATCCTTTTAAGGGGGAGTCACCGTTTGTTTTTAATCTTTCTCTCCTGTTCTCTCTTTCCCTGGCTTGTATCCATTCGGCCCCAATCAGCCAACTGTTTTAAGACGTTTATCCCCATTCAGGTGTCGATTCCTTCCTGGCGAGCGTAGCGAGCCAGCATTGTATGGAGAAATCCAGCTTCGCCGGAGAAATTTTTCTATCGAAAAATTTACAAATTTAGCTTGCTGTCAAAACAAAAATATATATATGCTGGCTCGCTACCGCTCGCCAGGAAAATATTGACACCTGCATGGGGGTAAACGTCTTAAAAACATTAGGCTGAATGGGGCCGAATGGATACAAGCCAAAGAGAGAGGGAGAGAAAGAGAAAAAAAGCGAGGTGGGCTCCCTTAAATTGCAGGCCTGCTATTACTCGTGAGAAAGTAATCGACACTTATAAGGCACGAGGATGGCCTTAAAGTCGCCAGACTAATGGGGCGGAATGTCTTAAAATCTCCAAGCTAATGTGGCTATTAGGAAGGAGAAATGGCTTCAGAACAACAACAACAACAACAACAACAACAACAACAACAACCCTCCCCCCTTAACCCCTTCCTTACCGAGGGAGTATTTTGTGTTATTCCAGCTATATTTAGACGATTTTATGCAGCTTAGGAGGACACCGTGGTATTTAAAATGGATACTCGGGATAGTTTGAAGCTTTGTCATTGCTACACGTCCTACCTAAGCTGGATAAAATGTTCTAATAAAATTCAGATTATAATGACAAGGACAACTTGGTACTAAAGGGATTAATGAATGGCCAGAGATGATAAATGGCTTGGATTAGATAAGAGTTAGTACCTATCTAAGAAGTTTGTTTTTGTTTTGTTTTGTTATACTAAGAGGACAGGAATGAATATGAAGTCTTGGCCACACACTAAACAATACGTGAGCATGAAAAGGGTATTTAAAGTGGCCATAATGATCTACCCATTTAACCCTTTCAGTACCGGTGCCGTCCTTTTAAGGGGAAATGGGCCGAGTTTTTGGTCTATTAATTCGTTTAATCCTTTATTTCTTAGTTTCCTCGCTAGACCTCCATCAAGCTTAGAAAAAGACCCATAGACCCCCATTCAAGATAAATGTGTACATTTTTCGGTAGAAAAATGTCCCGGCCGAAGGCCGATTCCTCTTAAAATTTCAGGTTTGCTATCGCTCGCCAGGAAAAGATCGACCCCTAAATGGCACGAAAGATCTTAAAATTGACAACGAAATGGGCCGAAAGGTGTTAAAATCGCCAAACTAATGGACCGAATGTCATATAATCTCAAAACAAATGGGACTTAACAAGAAGGAGAAAGGGGACCAGAAAAAGGTCCATCTCCCTTTAACTCTATTCTGGATATTATTGGACGATATTATTCAGTTTAAAAAGGGCCTCCAGCAACTGACAGGCTTCGAACTATCTCGCTTAACCCTTATTATTACCACATATCTTTCTTAAACTGCACATAATCGTCTAAATATAGCTAGAATAAAAATAAAAAGACGACGCCGGAACAGAAGGAGTTAAGGGGGGTCACCGGCTTTTTTTATATTTTCTCCCTTTCTCTGGCTTGTATCCATTCGGCCCCATTCATCCAACTGTTTTAAGACGTTGATCCCCATTCAGGTGTCGATTTCTTCCTGGCGAGCGATAGCGCATGACACTTACTTCAAATACATTGACAATATTATGAATTCAGTTAGAGTATACAACAAATGTATTAATTCAGTTAGAGTATACAACAAATGTATTAATCCAGTTAGAGTATACAACAAATGTATTAATTCAGTTAGAGTATACAACAAATGTATTAATTCAGTTAGAGTATACAACAAATGTATTAATTCAGTTAGAGTATACAACAAATGTATTAATCCAATAACATTATTATCGTGTTTGTATTGTGCTTGGTCTGAATCACTTTATTGGATATAGTTATAATTTATATTCGTATTTCAGTAATTAGATAACTTAACTTAACTCTCTCTCTCTCTCTCTCTCTCTGCATGGTTGGAACCAGTTGAAGAGGCTCAACACTACTATATGTGGAAACTTTGTCACAGATAAGTTCTCTTCAACCTGGAACAAACTTACTTTGGAAGTTGTTATTACTTCTTCAGTAGCGCAAATTAAGGTGAGCGTTCGTAGTATTGCACACACTCTGCATAATTAACTCTTTCTGTACCGACGACGTTTTTTTAATATTATGCTAGCTATATTTAGAGGATTTAATATTATGCTAGCTATATTTAGAGGATTTAATATTATGCTAGCTATATTTAGAGGATTTAATATTATGCTAGCTATATTTAGAGGATTTAATATTATGCTAGCTATATTCAGAGGATTTAATATTATGCTAGCTATATTTAGAGGATTTAATATTATGCTAGCTATATTTAGAGGATTTAATATTATGCTAGCTATATTTAGAGGATTTAATATTATGCTAGCTATATTTAGAGGATTTAATATTATGCTAGCTATATTTATAGGATTTAATATTATGCTAGCTATATTTAGAGGATTTAATATTATGCTAGCTATATTTAGAGGATTTAATATTATGCTAGCTATATTTAGAGGATTTAATATTATGCTAGCTATATTTAGAGGATTTAATATTATGCTAGCTATATTTAGAGGATTTAATATTATGCTAGCTATATTTAGAGGATTTAATATTATGCTAGCTATATTTAGAGGATTTTGTGCAATTTAAGAAGGATCTGTGGTAGTAAAAGTGGTTAAGTGAGATAGTTCGAAGCCTGTTAACCCCTTTTGTACCGGTGACGTGTTTTTAGTTCTATTTTAGCTATATTTAGACGATTTTGTACAATTTAGGAAGGATCTGTGGTTGTAAAAAGAGTTAAGTGAGATAGTTCGAAGCCTGTTAATAGCTATACTGTATGCCTTTTTTAACACCGTATACAATTATCTTATAGTAGCCAGAATAAAGCTAACAGGACGGCACCGGTACTGAAAGGGTTAATAATACACTATACATCATTATTCTGTTAGTACTGTAGAGTGTATCAATAATGTGGTTCGAAAGGGTTAAGGATACACTATACATCATTATTCTGTTAGTACTGTAGAGTGTATCAATAATGTGGTTCGAAAGGGTTAAGGATACACTATACATCATTATTCTGTTAGTACTGTAGCGTCGATCAATAATGAGGCTCGAAACGGTTAAGGATACACTATACATAATCATTCTGTTAGTACTGTAGAGCTGTATCAATAATGTGGTTCGAAAAAGGGTTAAGGATACACTATACATCATTATTCTGTTAGTACTGTAGAGTGTATCAATAATGTGGTTCGAAAGGGTTAAGGATACACTATACATCATTATTCTGTTAGTACTGTAGAGTGTATCAATAATGTGGTTCGAAAGGGTTAAGGATACACTATACATCATTATTCTGTTAGTACTGTAGAGTGTATCAATAATGTGGTTCGAAAGGGTTAAGGATACACTATACATCATTATTCTGTTAGTACTGGAGAGTGTATCAATAATGTGGTTCGAAAGGGTTAAGGATACACTATACATCATTATTCTGTTAGTACTGTAGAGTGTATCAATAATGTGGTTCGAAAGGGTTAAGGATACACTATACATCATTATTCTGTTAGTACTGTAGAGTGTATCAATAATGTGGTTCGAAAGGGTTAAGGATACACTATACATCATTATTCTCATTGTACTGTAGAGTGTATCAATAATGTGGTTCGAAAGGGTTAAGGATACACTATACATAATGATTCTATTACTGCTGTAGAGTGTGTCAGTAATGTGGTTCGAAAGGGTTAAGGATACACTATACATCAATTATGCTGTTAGTACTGTAGAGTGTATCAATAATGTGGTTCGAAAGGGTTAAGGATACACTATACATCATTATTCTGTTAGTACTGTAGAGTGTATCAATAATGTGGTTCGAAAGGGTTAATGATAGTCTATACATTATTATTCTTTTACTACTGAAGAGTGTATCAATAATGTGGTTCGAAAGGGTTTAAGGATACACTATACATCATTATTCTGTTAGTACTGTAGAGTGTATCAATAATGTGGTTCGAAAGGGTTAAGGATACACTATACATCATTATTCTGTTAGTACTGTAGAGTGTATCAATAATGTGGTTCGAAAGGGTTAAGGATACACTATACATCATTATTCTGTTAGTACTGGTAGAGTGTATCAATAAGTGGTTCGAAAGGTTAAGGATACACTATACATCATTATTCTGTTAGTACTGTAGAGTGTATCAATAATGTGGTTCGAAAGGGTTAAGGATACACTATACATCATTATTCTGTTAGTACTGTAGAGTGTATCAATAATGTGGTTCGAAAGGGTTAAGGATACACTATACATCATTATTCTGTTAGTACTGTAGAGTTTATCAATAATGTGTTCGAAAGGGTTTAAGGATACACTATACATCATTATTCTGTTAGTACTGTAGAGTGTATCAATAATGTGGTTCGAAAGGGTTAAGGATACACTATACATCATTATTCTGTTAGTACTGTAGAGGGTATCAATAATGCGCTTCGAAAGGGTTAAGGATACACTATACATCATTATTCTGTTAGTACTGTAGAGTGTATCAATAAAGTGGTTTCGAAAGGGTTAAGGATACACTATACACCTTATTCTTTAGTACTGTAGAGTGTAATCAATAATGTGGTTCGAAAGGGTTAAGGATACACTATACATCATTATTCTGTTAGTACTGTAGAGTGTAATCAATAATGTGGTTCGAAAGGGTTAAGGATACACTATACATCATTATTCTGTTAGTACTGTAGAGTGTATCAAGGTGGTTTCGAAAGTGTTAAGGATACACTATACATCATTATTCTGTTAGTACTGTAGAGTGTATCATAATGTGGTTTCGAAAGGGTTAAGGATACACTATACATCATTATTCTGTTAGTACTGTAGAGTGTATCATAATGTGGTTCGAAAGGGTTAAGTATACACTATACATCATTATTCTGTTAGTACTGTAGAGTGTATCAATAATGTGGTTCGAA
>CM064504.1:25519239-25581003 GCA_032716605.1 Paralithodes platypus | reverse complement strand
CACTCCAGTCCCCGCTGAAGGCCATATATTTGTTTTTCTTCTACTTGCTGTATCTCCATATCTGAGCTGTTTTTTCAAAACAAATATTAGGATATGCTTAAAACCCTTTTGTAGGGCATATCACAGAAGCCCAACCATTCATATAGCAATATTTTAAAATTGTATTAGGCCTATGGTAAATTCGATCTACATCGGTACAGGTGAATCTTTGCCCGTATAGCCACAAGACAAAATGTTTGTGCTCATGGGCGATTTATTGAGTGCGCAGACGAACCTTTGGACGCATAGGCTAACTTTTGGGTTGCGCGGAAAACTTTAGGCTGCCACACAACCAATCTTTTGGGTGTGAAGGGAAACTTTTGGGTGTGCAGTGAAACTTGTCGATACAAGGGCACACTTTAATTGCATGGACAAACATTTGGGTGCGCTGGCGAACTTTTGAGGCCCATGGGCGAAATTTGGGCTGTGTAGCCACGAGACCAAAGGCGAACTCTTGGGCAGCACTGATGAACTTTGGCCTGTATAGGCTAGCCATTTCACCAAACTTTTGGCCGCATAGGCATATTTTAGCCATGCGGGCAAACTTTTGGCTGCATGGGCAACATTTTTGGCCATGCAGGCAAACTTTGGGCAAGGCCAAGCGAACTAACCTGTTATTGCACCGGTGAAGTTTTGGGTTTGTGGGCAAACTTTTGGCCGCACGTGTCAACTTTTGAGCATGCGAGCCAACTTTTGGGTGCTTAGGCAACCTTATGTCAGTGCAACCAAACATTTGACCAGCCACACTTTTGACCGTCCTGCTGATCTATTGTCCTCCTGGCCAAAATTATGTAAAGATGACCATACAGTTAAGATAGCCTGCCTGTTACGTGTTTTTAGGTGCTTGTCTTGCATGGCTAACTCACCTCCTGTGCTACATACAAAAAATGCTTCTCGGGTTAATGCATTATGCTAGTGTTTACGTGTAGTAATATATTTTTCTGTTAGGGTTGTTATTGTTGTGTTTTATTTATTTATTTGTTTTACTATTTTTAAGGGTTAGTATTAATATTTGTTATGTTTTCGATAGTATTCTTAGTTTGCCATAGACTCCATTCAGGTAAGAAAATATTACCCCCCCACCCCCCCACCCACCCTCCCCCACCCATAATTTGTCCAGGCCACAGACCGGATTTTCCAAAATTACAGGCACGATATCAGTCACCTGGAATAATAAAACAAAAACACATCTAAATGGGGTGAAAGTTCCTAAGATAGTCAAGCAGGGTTCTGTTCTATCTCCAGTTCTCTTTCTAATATTCATTAATGATCTTCTCAACTGTACCTCCAGCCCTATTCATTCATATGCTGATGACTCTACCTTACACTATTCAACTAGTTTTTCAGAACGCCCCGGCAAGTAATCACTCAAAAACTCACGTAATGAAGCCATATAACACTTATCTTCTGATCTATCAACCATTTCCAATCGGGGCAGAGAAAATCGTGTTGCTTTCAATGCTTCCAAAACCCAATTTCTCCATTTGTTTACCCGTCAAGAACTCCTACAGGCCTATCTCTTATACTTCAACAATACACATATAAACCCTTCATATTCTCTCAGTATTCTCGGTGTTTCTATTTCGTCTGATCTCTCTAGGAAAGACCATATTACCTCTCTTGCTATATCAGCTTCCCAGAAGCTGGGTGTGCTCAACCCCCTCCGGGGATTCTTTACCCCTGCACTGCTTTTTACTCTGTACAGGGACACAGTGAGTATTGTTCGCATGTGTGGGGAAGATCCTCTCACACAGCACTTCTTGACTAAGTAGAAAAGAAAGCCTTTCGTCTCATTGACTGACGCCCACTCACCGACTCTCTGCAATCTCACTCTTCGCTGCAATGTTGCATCTCTCGCTATTCTACCGCTAATACAATAATCAGTGTTCGTCAGAGTTATCTCAGAGTATACCATCTCCTCTACATAGAGTACGTAGTACCCATCTTGCAACACAATCCCACCCCTACTCTGTACAAGTCTCCAACCCAAGAGTGAAACCATACTCCCAATCTTTCTTCTATTCAAAAGCTGAGCTCTGGAACTCTCTCCCTGAATCCATCTTTCCCTCATCCTATGACTTGTATTGCTTCAAACTCCGTGTGTCCAGGTATTTTGGCTAAAACATTTCTTGATTTTGGCCCTGTCACTCTTTCAATTCTGGGGGAGGCACTCGTCACAGGCAGTTTTGCCTTTTGTCTCCCACATAGAGAAATAAAATATATGGTATTCTATATATATATTTATCTATATCTATATATATATATATCTATATAAATATATATATAACCATATATATATATATATAATATATATATATCTATATATATATATATATCTATCATATATATATATATATATATATAATATTCTATATATACTGTATAGTTGGATAGATAGATAGATATGGAGGTAGACAGATTGACAGACAGATATATATAAATAAAGATAGATAGATAGATATTATTTATACTTACATGATGGACCCAAAAACCTAAAATATATATGCCCCTCTATTTTTCTCCATCATGCTCATCATGGACCTATCAACCTCGTTTTCTTTCTTTGATGCCCCTCTCTCTCTCTCTCTCTCTCTCTCTCTCTCTCTCTCGCTCTCGCTCTCGCTCTCGCTCGCTCTGCGTCGCTCGACTCGCTTCGCTCGCTTCTCTCCCTCCTCTCTTCTCTCTCCTCTGCTCCTCTCTCTCTCTCCTCTCTCTCTCTCTCTCTCTCTCTCTCGCTCTCTCTCTCTCTCGCTCTCTCTCTCTCTGTATATATATATATATATATATATATATATATATATATATCATTCACTGTCCTCCTCCATATCTTCAGTCCTCCTATTTCTCCTACTCCTTGATCTTGCCTAATCTTCCTCCTCCTCCACTTATTTCTCCATCTTCCTTTGAATCCTGTACTTTTTCTACTCCTCTTACTTCTCCTCCCCCTTTTCATTCTCCATCCTCTCCTCTTCCTCCATTTTTCCTCTTTTCCTTTTTGTCCCACCTATTATTCATACTCTACTCTTCTTCCTCCTCCCCTCTCTACTTCCTCTCCTCCTCCTCATACATCCTTTCCTCCTTAGGGGCCTGTCACACCGCCGTCCCCACCCTTCTAAACTCTGAAATGACCGTGTGTTTTGCAAAGTCTGGTGCCAAGTCCTGCAGGGTCAGGGCAAGGTCAGCGGAGTCATGGTAAGGACACGTCAAGGCTTGGAAAGGCCTGTACAGTCTGTACAGCCTGTACAGTCGCGCTAATAAGTGATGTTTCGGCACCAAGTATGTTTTTATCAATAATGGGTATCAGCAATATATAAGCTTCATTTCTTCATATCGAGTGAAATATAAAAACTTGTTCCTACACTTACCCACCCTATTCAACATCTGACAGACATATATACAGCACAGAGCAAGCCAAACGTAATGACAGCTGGGACATGACTTATTAGCACGACCGTACATGTCCAAAAAAGTTGGAAGGGACGGGCCTGAGTCAGCGCTGTCAGTAGGCTGGTGAAGGGCGTGGATGGGGCGCAATAATAACTCCGGGATGTCCACTTGGTCGGACGTGGGTCATGTTGGAGGTGTCCAATCGCGGGAATGGGTGGTTTCCCGCCCATCAACCGGTCTTGTGCAGATATTCTACCGTTCATAAAACAAGGGCGGGACAAAGACGAACACAGATTACTCCCCTGATCCGAAGAAGCAGCTGATTAAAGAGAAGGTTAAGGAAATGGGGCCACCCGTTGATGGTAAGTAGTGTAAACACGCGAATGGTAGTATCATCATAGTGGGCATAAGCGTGGCAATGTAATAATAACGTGTTAAGAGGGGATGGCTAATTTTTTGGTCGATTTTTTTCATGTATTTATTATTATTCTAGTTTCCTCCCTAGACCTCCATCAAACTTAAACAACAAAAACCCCAGGATACCCCTTCAAGATATATTTGTACATACAGTATTTCAGTAGAAAAATGTACCGGCCGAAGGCCTATTCCTCCTAAATTACAGGCTCGCGATCGCTCGCCAGGAAAAAATCGACACCTAAATGACACGAAAACTCTTTATATTGACAAAGAAAAGGGATGAAAGGTCTTAAAATCGCCAAACTAATGGGCCGAACGTCTTAAAATCTGAAAACTAAGAGGGAGAAAGATGTTCAGAAAAAACAGACCATCTCCCCTTAAGAACATAAGAATAATTCTCTTCTAGTTTGATATTTTTCTTTTCTGATATCTCCATGTTTCTCTTAATTTTGTGTTCAGTTTCCTCGTTATCTTTCTTCTGCTATTCGCTTGTTTCGGCTCTTCTTATATTCTTGTTTTCTCCATGTGTCATGTGTATGTCTGTCATGGGTGCGTCGATCTTCTTTGTTTTAAATCAATTATTGATTTTTCCAAGTTAATTTTGAGCATATCCTCTGCTGGAATTTGTTCCTAACTTCGAGGGTAGTCTCTTGCCTTTGGAATGGACCATGAAGGGATGGTATCATTTATGGTTAGGATTGTATCAAATTAACTGAATGTATGTATGTATGTATATGTATGTATGTATGTATGTATATGTATGTATGTATGTATGTATGTATGTATGTACTCTATGTATGTATGTTCTTCTGTCTTCTTCCGGTTTCGACATTGTTCTTTTTCGTTCTTATGTCTGCCTATGTATGCTATTGTCCTGCCGTGTGTATACTGTGTTTGTGCCTGGCTTTGTCTTCCCTGTGCTTCCTTGTATTGGTGTTCTGGTATTGTCTGTGTCCCCCTGCCCTCATGCTCTTGGCAGGTGAAGGCTTTGTTGTCACCGGCAGGGGAGGTGGGTGGGGGAGAGCCAGGAGGGTGTGGGGGGGGGGGGATTTATGAGGGTGGCTGGGGAGTTTTGGAGTGGGGATGGGGGATCATGAGGTGGGTGGGGTGGGGTGTAGAAGTGGGGGAAGAGGAGGAATCATGAGGTGTTGTTGGGAATTATGAGGTAGGGAGGGGGGGGGTTTGGAGGGGGAAGAAGGGGGAATCATGAGGTGGTTGGGGGAGGAGTTTGGAAGTAGGGGAGGGGGGAATCATGAGTTGGTGGGGGGATTTTTGAATGGTGATAATTCTGAGTGGGTGTGTTGGGGATTTGGAAGTGGGGATGGGGAAGATGTTGGGAATCATGCGGGGGGGGGGGTTTTGGGGTGTGTTCAGGGAGGGGAAGAAGGAATCTGAGGTGATGTGAGTGGGGAGTTATTTTGGAATGGGGGAGGGCTGTGATCCTACACCGGGATTCAACCTGGGTTTTACCACATTGTGACAGACGGAGCCCTGTATGTTTAATTTAAGAGTTAGAAATTAGAGTTTGAAGGAGCCAAACTACCCAAGTGATGTGTTGTGAAAGTGAAGCAGACTAGCGAGCGGGGCGAAGCGATGCGACTGTGGGCAAGACCATTCTCGCCCCATACCAAGGCATGCTAGCCTTCAACACCTTCGATGACCGATGCTATGGACGTAATGATCGACCGCCAGGAGCTTGTGAGGGTGGACGACACACCTGTGTTATGTGATTCCGAGGAGCTATGATTGGAGGAGCGCACCACAACTCGGGTCTCCTGATTTCTTTCCTACACCATCATTGGTTTGGTATTATAATGACCCGAGTTGTTGGGCATTCCCAAATCAGTCTCATTTGGAGGTTAGGGGAAGGTGAACTTGCAGCTTGGAGGAAGACGGGTGGTGAAGTATTATAATGGGATTGTGACTGTCAGGTCCAGATTATTATAAAATTGTTTGTTAATTCGTGTTCGGTGTAAACACTTTATGTTATAGGTGCGTTAGTTGAGATATGGTGATTGGGAATACTTAACGTGATGTGTTTAATGTGTGTAATGTGTTTTAACTATTTAACTGGGAATTAACGTGGTGAACGCTACTATTATGTGTTTAAGTATTTGATTGCGAATTTGTAACGTTAACGCTTACTATTTAGCTACTTTAACTATTTGATTGGGAAGTAACGTTAACGCTATTATTATGTACTTAACTAGCTTTTAGTTGACTAACTTGTGGACTTAAAACAACACTCTTTAAGCGTTAATTGGGTTTATGATGAAAGTAATACGATTGTTTTATAGTTACATACTTTACGAGTTCTTTCCATTTTCTTTGAATTAAGCTTACATTGTCTTAACGGTGCTTAGTACGGTGATTTGCGATTGTCTCATATTATGAGTAATATCGCCTTAGGACTAACATGGCTGTGTCGTAATATTACTTATAGTGATTTCTCTAAGCTGAAGAAAATTCTTTTGCTTCAAAATATTATATTTTGCTTTTCATAATTATTTGAGTGGAGACCTGAAATCGAATCTATGAAACGATCCTGGGTAAACCTTTATTTACTCCGAATCAAACCTCAATGTTACGTTGGTTAAGAAATAAATTTAACTAATATATTAATGATATATATCTAACTTTTTATGTGACTTTTGATATTACTCATGATGCTTAGGATTGTATAATAATAATATACATAATACGATTAACCGTAAGACAAGAACCAAGAATAATTACAATTAAATATAAATAAAATGACATAGAAGAAAAACTATCTAGTCATTTCAAAAATGGTTTAAGAGGACCAGAAATATTCTTACTTTAATATTTTATCTTTCCAAGAAGACTTTTTTAATAAAATTACTAGTCCTTTCTTTAGCTATAACTTATTCGGTTCATAACCATAGCCCTAACTAAGCTTCGGTTTAAATAAAATAATTCTTTATATTAACAATACTACTGACTTTAATTAGATTTCATGTATTTTTTCATCAATTAAACAGGAGTAAGTCAGTCAATAAAAGGATAGTAAGTCCTTACAGATCCAAAATGAAAGGATAGCAACAACAGGAAATTATTTTATTAGATTTTACTTTTGTTTTGCCTTCAGCTGACTGATACCTTAATATCCATCTCTGTGCTATCTAGATTCCATCCAAGTTTAACGCACTTGAGGATCAAGATACGTTCACACGAAGATGGTGGGCAACCTTGCCAGGATTCGTTTCATACAAGTTTCACTCAGTTTTCACATTAACGGTTTCACTACCTTAAAATCAACTATTAATCCATGCCTCAACTAATTAATGACGAAGATGCCTCGAGTTTTTCCATAGAATCAGAACCCACCTTAGCCCCGTGATATTGAAGTCTGTCTGTCCAAAGCTGAACTGAAAGTGCTTGCCTCATAGTACTCCAAAATTAAACTTGTCTTCAAAAACATGTCTTAAAGCTAGCAATTGGCTCAGACCATAAAAAAAAACCCACCTGTTCCCTGTTGAGAAGGCGGATAGAACGCGGGGTGAGGGTGGTGACGGAGCAAGTTGGTGGGATCCCCAGGGTTGTAAACGGTAAGCACAGCTTGATGAACAATTGGGACACCTGGTTATGACCGGTGATCAAATAAGATACGAACTAGAACTAGCCAGAATGAAAATAAATGCCGAAGCGACGCCCAAAGGATTCTACGAACAAGCCACCGAACAAGCCAGAACTAAAGTATAGAACTAGCCAGAATTAATAAAAAGCAAATACCGAACAAGCAAACGCAAGTATAGAACTAGCCAGAATCAAAAGACTCCGAAACATTATCAATATCAATATCAACATGGCTCAAACCTAAATGTCGAATACACGATTGCTCCCGTAATTGCTCCCCACTCGGGGATGTGACTATGACTACTAAGTGTCATTCCACCTTCAATGAGGATAATGTTGCAGTATTTCTTTGTTTTGTTTGAGGATAGTTGCTGGTGGAGGTATGAATTGGACAAGAGATCAATGGGGCCTTTTATGTTACAAACTTTTTTCTTTGACAGCGGCAGGCTCGATCGAGCCACGTATTTGTCAGACAGTAAGTTAAAGCTCAGAGTAGCAGAAGGTAAGTTTTTTTTTTTAGGCAGGGATTATGGACAATCTCAAAAGAAAGCTTATCCTAAAAACCTATCAATTGCTAGCCTGTAGGGTGCTCTGTACCAGGCCAACTCTTTCCATGTAAAAAAAATTAAAAAAAAAACCCAGAAGAAAAGTAGAAGGAAAACCCATCTAAGGTAATTTGCTCGGACGCATGACACTAAAACTTTCAATCATTGGGTCAAGAGTAAGAAAGTCACAAGGCTACAACGATCTGCAGGAGTTGGTATTCCTGTTTAGAAAATTGTCTTCTATGGAAAAATTTGATTCTTCTGTATCCTATCATTTTTATAAAGGGGAATGAAGAAGGAAAAGAAAAAAAAAAGAAGGAAAGAAAAAAAAGGTATGATTGTCTGTGCTGACGCCGCTGACATGGCTCTGACACATACGTCGCTCAACAACAAATTTCGTGGAAAGAAGCCACTACGATAATTCTAGTTTCTATATTTTAAGTATACCAATCAACAAATCTGACCGACACAGTCCACCAAGGCACCCTATACACTTCTTCCCCAGCTAGTACAAAACCGAATTGGTTCCCCCAAACTACGAACAATTGCGGACTCAGGGGCTAATGGTAACAGAGGTGTGGCCCCAAACGTAATAGTAAGATGCTCAAAAGAGGGGAACTTTCCCGTAATCTCCCTAAAGTATGTACTTTTTTGTGGAGCAATGAGAGGCGCACCTAGCTTATATCAGTGCTGGGCCAAAGGGACAAAAAACCGAGAGATCGGGGGCAGACAGTTGCCGCCGTATCTCAAATTCCAGTGTTGCCTTTAATGCAGGCTCTCCGACAGAAGGAATTACCTAGCACCAAATGTTCCTTTTAAAATGCCAAGACTCTCGACAGAAAGGAGTTACCTAGCACCCAAAGTTCCTTTAAGAATTGCAGGGACTCTCGAGACCTTCTCACCATCCCTCCCTAAACCCGTCTCCCCACCTCTCTCGACAGAAACAGAAAAGGAGTCTTATAGGAAGAATGAGGTTACCTAGCAGCTACGTAAATCATTCTAGACAGGGGTTTTGTAGTTAGCCATGTGTGGTGCAACCCACAAGGGTTTTAAACCAATAATAATTTTCACCATCAGTGCCAGGGACAGTTACCGTCCCTTTATTTCATTTTTTTTTCTGGACACACGTGGAGATTAATATGGTTTTGCATGCATGAGGTATAAATCTCTGAGAGACTACAGGTTCTACTAGCACCCTCCCATGGTGAATCCTTACACTGGAGTGACCCACATGGCGAAGCCAGTTTGTAATATGAGAGGGGGGTGATGTGAGGCCAGTTTTATGCTATACTTGGTAAAAGGCGAAATGTCTGAATGTTGAGAGTAGTTACTACAGGGTGAGGCCACCATAGCTTTGTGTAGGCCCCAAGATATCCCTGTGTGCCTGGGGTAACACATCCTTGTTGGGGAATGATTGTAGCAGTGTGAGAAGGTTCCGACCAGACACCCATTTTGTCACTTTTCGCCCTGGTTAACGAGCCACTAACCGGTGAGCTCGACAAGGAGTTGCCAACTGTTTTCCCTGTGTGTGCTGACAAACGTGCAATGTCTCAAGTAGCAGTTCCCTCAGACAGAAATGTACCGAATGTAAGAGTTGATGAAAGGGATGATGAGAGTGTGAATGATGCTCCAACTGTGCCTGATGATGTGACTGAGGTGGATTTATCTGACACCTTTATGGCTCATCTTGACCCTAACCATGGCCATGAAACGCCTCTAAATTGTCCTTAGCGGCCTGGTAGAGCTACAGAGAGATGATAGTGAAGCATGAGAGTTAGCTGCCAGGTCCGTGAGTGAAGAGGAATGTGAGAAGGAGGGTGGTGAATGTTTCTACCTCAAAGGAGGAGTATTGTGGCGAAGATGGAGACCGCCACACAGACCATCGATGACGGGGCTTGGGACGTCCATCAAGTAGTAGTCCCCAAACCTTGTCGTAAAGATATCATGGAAATGTCACATTGTATACCATTGGCAGGACACCTAGGTGTGAGAAAAACTCTAGACAGAATCAGATCCCACTTTTACTGGCCAGAAATGCGTGCAGATGTAGTGGAGTGTTGTAGAGTGTGTCACACTTGCCAGATGACAGGAAAACCCAATCAGAAGGTGCCTGTACATCCTCTGGTGCCCTTGCCCGTTTTCGAGAATCCTTTTACTCGGGTGGTAGTGGACATTGTAGGCCCATTGCCTAAGACTTCCCAAGGTAACATGTATTATTAACTATCATGGACATGGCAAACTCGCTACCCAGAGGCTATACCCTTAAGGACTACCTCTGCTCCAACTGTAATCAAGGAACTGCTCAAATTTTTCACCAGAATGGGTTTTCCCCCATGAGGTGCAAAGTGATCAAGGAACTAATTTTTACCTCTAAACATTTTCCAGCAGTCCCTGAAGGAGTTGGGTATCGAGCATGTAAGTCTAGCACCTACCACCCAGAGAGTCAAGGGGTTCTCGAACGATATCATCAGACATTAAAGGGAATGTTACGTAAGTATTGTACAGAGACCGGAGTTGAGTGGGATAAGGGGGTACCTTTTCTTTTATTTGCTACTCGTGAGGTTTCCAACTGAATCCCTGGGTTTTTCCCCTAATGAGCTAGTTTTTGGCCAACCTTTATCTGCCAAGTTCAGGGGCCCATATAAGATAATTCGGAGGCAGGGTGGAGCATTACCGATTATCTAGTAACTACCCCAGACAGGAGAAAGCCCACGCAAGTATTCCATATAAATATGTTGAAGCCCTACCATAGGTCCCCTGATTCCTCTCCTCCAGATTCTCCTACTGTGGCAGTGAATGTCAGGACCTGTGAGCAGCCTGGTGCGGACCAAAGTCTTCAGTTCTCTTACTGACCCGCAACAGACTGTTCCAGAGCCTGAAGGTATCCATGCAGACTTTGACTTGTCATGTAGCCTATCCACCTTTCAGTATAATTCAGTGGCTTTGAGGGAACTACCATCTAAACTATGTCATCTTCCCTCTGATCAAGCGTACCAACTAATCTCTGTTTTATCTCAGTCTCCCAATGTGTTCCGTGATACTCCAGGGCTTACTTCTTTGGCCGTGCACGACATCGACGTAGGGGATGCAACTCCCATTAAACTATCCCCCTACCGTGTCTCGCCACAACGCAGGAGTATACTGCAGGTCGAGCTTGACTTAATTTTTTCAAACCAGCTGATCACAAGGGCCTTCAGCCAGTGGAGTAGTCCGGTCATACTTGTGCCAAAGCCAGACGGGAGCCATAGGTTTTGTAGGGTCTATAGGCAAGTCAATGCTGTCACAAAGAACGATACCTACCCACTGCCACGGATCAAAGATTGCATATCCCAGGTTGGCCTCATGGAGCAGAAAGTCTAATTTAATGAGAGGATTTTGGCAATTAGCTCTCCCTTGTAGCGAGGGTAAATATCATGCTTTTAGTAGTGCGCTTTTAAGCCTTCAGCTGTGAGATGCCTTGCAGTTCGAATAAACGCTCCAGCTACGTTCCGGCTATGTTCTGATGTGGTACCTGGAGACTTTGCCTACTTTGGGTGATATCCTTATTATATCCTCATTATAATCTTGCTGTTGCCAATCTGGTGGTGAATCTATTTATGTATTATGTTTAATATTATGTACTATATACTCCTTAAACTCTTTTCTAGGGGGGAGGTCTGACATACGGAGCCCTGTATTTAATTTAAAGAGTTAGAATTAGAGTTCAAGGAGCCAAACTACCCAAGTGGTGAAGCAGACTAGCGAGCGAACGAGCGAGTGGGCAAACCATCTCGCCCCATACCAGCATGCTAGCCTTCACACCTCGATGACCGATGCTATGACGTATGATCGACGCCAGGAGCTGTGAGTGGACGCCACACCTGTTATGTGATTCGAGGAGCTATGATTGGAGCGCGCACCACACTCGCCTCCTGATTCGTTCCTACACCATCATTGTTTGGTATATAAGACCCGAGTTGTGGGCATTCAAATCAGTCTCATTTGGAGTTGGGGAAGGTGAACTTGCAGCTGGAGGAAGACGGGGTGAAGTATTATAATGGGATTGTGACTGTCAGTCAGATTATATAAATGTGTGTTAAGTGTGTTCGGTGTAAACACTTATGTTATGTTGGTTAGTGAGATATGTGATTGGGAATTAACGTGATGTGTTTAATGTGTGTAATGTGTTTAACTATTTAATTGGGAATTAACGTGAACGCTACTATTATGTGTTTAAGTATTTGATTGCGAATTAACGTTAACGCTACTATTTATGTACTTAACTATTTGTTTGGGAATTAACGTTAACGCTATTATTATGTACTTAACTATTTTAGTTGACTAACTTGTGGACCTAAAACAAACTCTTTAAGTAATTGGGTTATGATGAAAGTAATACTATTGTTTTATATTAATACTTACGAGTTTCTTTCATTTTTCTTTGAATTAAGCTTACATTGCTTAACGGTGCTTAGTACGGTGATGCTATTGTCTCATATTAGTAATATCGCCTTAGACTAACATGGCTGTGTTAATATTACTTATAGTGATTTTCTAAGCTGAAGAAAATTCTTTTGCTTCAAAATATTATATTTTGCTTTTCATATTATTTGAGTGAGACCTGAATCGAATCTATGAAACGATCCTGTAACTTTATTTACTCCTAATCAAACCTCAATGTTACGTGGTTAAGAAATAAATTTAACTAATTATTAAATATATATCTAACTTTTTATGTGACTTTGATATTACTCCTGATGATAATAATAATATAATACTATTAACGTAAGACAAGAACCAAGAATAATTACATTAAATATAAATAAAAGGACATAGACGAAAACTATCTATTCATTTCAAAAAGGGTAAGAGACAGAAATATTCTTACTTTAATATTTATCTTTCAAGACTTTTTATAAAATTAATAGTCCTTCTTTAGCTATAACTTATTCGGTTCATAACCATAGCCTACTAAGCTTCGGTTAAATAATAATTCTTTATAAATACTACATGACTTTAATTAGTTTTCAGTATTTTTCATAATTAAAGAGTATCAGTCAATAAAGGATATTAAGTCCTAAGATCCAAAATGAAAGGAAGCAACAACAGGAAATTATTTTATTAGATTTTACTTTTGTTTTGCCTTCAGCTGACTGATACCTTAATATACATCTCTGTGCTATCTAGATTCATCAAGTTAACCACTTGAGGATCAAGATACGTAACAACATACAGATCTTAAACACTAAGCATTACACCATATATATATATATATTTTTTTTTTTTTTTTTTTTTTTACTGAATGTAATGTAAGAAACTCTATAATAAAGAAACAAACGCCATCAATCTCGAAAAACACACATTAAATAGTATTTCCTAGAAACAAAGTGATGCCTTTAATCAAACAACCAATAACAATAGGTGAGACAATACTGAATGAAGAGGACAAAACTAGATTGTTGGGTGTCATCGTGGATAAACGGCTGTCGTGGGGAGATCACACCTTATATTTACAAAACAAAATGAATAGCAATGCGGCATACTCTACTTAACACGAAATTGACTAAACAAAAGAGCAATTAAACAAATTTAATAGTCCATAATACAATCTAATATAATTTGCTGCAATACAGTATGGGGTGCTGTAACGAAAAATATAAAAATAAAAACTGGTAAAGGTAGCGTCAATGAACTTGACAATAATCTGGACCCCTTAACTTCTTATAACTCAAAATTAATGAAGGCAATCGGGCTGACATTTCTATCATTTGCTAAGAGTCCACCAGGAAATAGTTGTGGATATTTACAGCCAGTTTGCTCAAGGTCCTTTTGAGTTACGAAGTGGTCAGGGATCGAGATTATTGTTAAGTTTGTTGGCGCTACCTATAGTAACTCAAAATATAATAATACGAACACTTGCACACAAAAATATAATAATACGAACACTTGCACACAAAAATAAGTATGACCACACTAACGAATTGTTTTTAGAATTTGGATTACTAAAACTAGAATATATTAACATGTGCTGCTGTGCTTTCTTTATCAATAAGTCTTAAACTAACCATAACAAAATAATATGTTCAGCATAAGAGTTAATGATAGATACAACCTGAGAAACACTGACCTCTTTGACATAATACTAATGTTAACAACAACATCTCAATCATCGATAAGCTATCACGGTGCCAAGGTATGGAACAAATGACCACCTTATAAAAGAGATAAGAGTAATTTAGCTGATTTCAAGAAATGCCCCAACATTTCTCTAATGTCCAAATACAATAGCCAATAGCCGGCAAACAAACGATACAGATTGCGCTTTTATATAAATATGTGTTTTTATAAGAAATACAGTATATACCTATTTCGTCCAAATATGCTATACTTCATTGTTGTTTATACCATTTATAATGTTTCTGTAGCCACCAGGTATCAACTTATGCAATAGTAACTCTAAAAGAATGTAAATAAGCAATAATATGATATATGTAGAAACTCATTCGAACAACTAAAAACGATGTGCCTTGTAAGAGAGCTTCGTACCTTCAAGGGGCTCAACCATAATAATAACTCTATTGGGTTATGTTTTCTTCATATGTATTTTATATCACATTATATATACCTATTCATTGGGTAAATAACAAAAAAAAAACATTGTCATTTCAATTTAGAATAAAGGGGGTGAGGGAGAGAAAGGGAGATATATGTGAGGGGGTATCGGGGCAGGAGTTTAGAGAGAGAGAGAAAGAGAGTTGTGATGGTATGTTTTGTTGTTGTTGTTGTTGATGGTGATGGTATCCAGTATGTGTCACAGATATTGGAGTAGTGTTCTTTGAGGAGCCTGGTGAACACTATTTGTTTTTCTCTCTGTCCGTATCTCCTTCTTTATGTTGTATCTATCTATCTATCTATCTATCATCTAATACATAGCTTCCGTCTTCCCTTCTCTCTCTCCCTTCCTTTATCTCGCCCGGCCATATTCTACCATCGTCTTTTACCGCAACAAGCATATTACACCCGTGGGCCTCGCTTACCTGGCCGACTGGATTTCTTATGTGGCTTTCATTCCTTGCTCTCTCTCTCTCTCTCTCTCTCTCTCTCTCTCTCTCTCTCTCTCTCTCTCTCTCTCTCTCTCGCTCATTCTCTCTCTCTCACTCTCTCTCTTCCTCTCTCTCTCTCTCTCTCTACCTCTCTCTACTCTCTCTCTCCTCTCTCTCTCTCTCTCATCTCCTCCATCTCTCTCTCTCTCTCTCTCTCGTCTTCAAAATAATCAAAGGCATCGACAATATGAACTGTAGTAAGTACTTCACTATCGACCAATCTAATTGCACACTGGGAAACGGTTGCACAATTATTGGTAAATCTTTTAACTCGCACGAATCTAAGAATTTCTTCTTCAATCGAGTTGTCAACTTGTGGAATGGGCTTCCCCGAGACGTTATAGACTGTTAATTAATTAATGGGGACAAAAGAATCTAGTTTCCTTTAATGCACAGAAAACCAAGTACATTCAATTTTCTAACCGACAGAATCTCACTGACTCCCATATATTTTTTAATGATGTATTTATTCCCACTTCCCCTAGTATTGACATTCTCGGTGTAACATTAACTACTAACTTGAGCTGGACACATTATGTTAGAAGCATTGCTAAGAATGCCTCTAAAAAACTGGGACTCCTGTACAGAGTTCGAGAATTCTTCACTGACGAGCAGTTGGCCGTAATATATAAAAGTCATGTGCGTTCTCATATGGATTACTGTTCACCTCTGTGGGGTGGAAGTGGAGTGGTTGCATTGAGGCAGTTGGACAAAATTCAAAATAAAGCTATTAGATTAATCAATAACCCTGCAATCACACAGGACCTTCCTACATTATCCATACGAAGAAACGTTGCATCCCTTGCATTATTCTACAGATATTTTCATAGCAATTGTTCCGAGGAACTTCAATTGTGCCGCCTCTCCACATCTTTCCCTGTAGAACTAGGGCAGCTTGGAGCGCCCATGAATTTACACTTTCTCCTCCACAATGCAGAACTTCTGCTTATCAGAATTCATTTATCCCCAGAGCTACTACTCTTTGGAATTCACTTCCCTCGAATTGCTTTCCACAAACTTACAATCTACAAATGTTTAAATCCAGTTGTTACAAACATTTTATGAATGGAGGATGCCTTTAGGCACATGGACCTTTTTGTATTATCTGTGTTTTTCCTTCCTCCGTTCATTGTCTCTTTAAAAAAAAGAAAAAAAAAAGCACCGTTGATTCATTTAAACTCCGCCTAGACAAATATCTCGCATCAAACTCACGACTGACTGCGTTTGTAAATGAATAACTTTATTTTATCCTCCCCTCAGTTACTAACCCATCTGTCCCCTACTAACTTCCTAATCCTGCCACGGACATTAGTTCCCTTTCCAATGTTCCCTTACCCACTCTAAACAACTGTTTGGACACTTGATCCTCAGTGTTTTGGAGGACAAGCAGCCTAGAAGGATCACTAGACCTATTGTTTCTTGATTTCCTTTGTACTCCTTTGTCTTCTTTGTCTTTTTTTCGTCTGCGTATTTTTCGTCTTTTTCTTCTTCTTCTTGTTCCTCCTTCTCCTCTTTCCCTCCACCCCTCCCTCACTCTTTGTCTGGCCAATCATCTAACTCTCAGGGGGGAATCTGACGGGTCTTGAGAGAGTGAGAGGCTGGAGAAGATAAAGCCCGAATATGATGAGACTGTGTGAGATATAGGCGAGACAGGGAGTGGAGGGTGGGATATACAGGGAGAAAGAGAGAGAGAGGCTGGGAGAGATACGGCCCTAGAATGATGAGACTGTGAGATGGAGGCGAGACAGGGAGAGGAGGGGATATACAGGGTGAGCGAGAGAGAGAGAGAGAGGGGGGGGGGGGGAAGGGGAGTGGAGATACGGTTCGAATATGCTGAGACTGTGTGAGATAGAGGCGAGACAGGGAGAGGAGGGGATATACAGGGGGAAACAAGAGAGAGAGAGAGAGAGAGAGACTGTGGGGAGAGATACGGCCCGAGAATGATGAGACTGTGTGAGATAGAGGCGAGACAGAGAGAGGAGGGGATATACAGGGGGAAACTAGAGAGAGAGAGAGAGAGAGGCAGGCAAGCTAGACAGGGTTAAGCAAGGTGAAACAGGTAATAAGATAGGATAGACAGAATGGGACAAGGATAGACGGAAGGATGCAGTATAAATATGAACTTCAAAACGTTGACATAATCGATAAAAACGTCACTATATTTATAAATGACAATACATTGGTTGTAGTTTCACCAGATAACACATATGTACCAGAGAGTGGTGAACATTTAGTTACCCTAAGTATCCATTATATTTGGGGGGGGGGGGAGGAAAAGGGGGACTGATGAAGCTACACATTATTATGTTTTTTTCACCAACCAACTTCACATCTAATTGACCACTTGCGAGTTTCAGGCTATAAGGAAGTTGGAGCTATAAACATTAAATTACAGGCTCGCTATCGCTCACCAGGAAAGCAAGCAACAACATATACACTGATCCTTACTATGCTGATTATGATAGACAGACAGAGTGAGAGACAAACAGACAGGGTGAGAAAGACATACAGTACAGGGTGATATCTGTTAAACCCAGATTTATACATAAATCTTACAAGTAAACACTCTCTCTCTCTCTCTCTCTCTCTCTCTCTCTCTCTCTCATCTTCCCACAGACCCCAATTACCATTCATCTCCGCCCAAATCATCGGCAGCACAAAATATTGATAATTAATTTGCGGCGCAGCGGATGGTCAATTACGAGTCAAATGAGGGTTGGTCGTGGTTACCAAATATGCAGAGAAAAACACCGCTAAATAAGTTTACAAAATGTTACTATATAAGCTTTCAAAATAGCTAGTTTGTTGCTATACTTTATGCTAGAATGTAGAATATCGGTAGAAAAAATGCTACAATTTCTAAACAGGCTCTTAGACATGGCTCATTTATCCGAAATATTTCTACAATTCCTATCCATAAATTCCAATAATTGCCGTTAGCTCGAAGTAAAGATCTCGATCTAGCGGTAAAATGGCAAAATTTTCAACACAGGCGTTGGCGGAAGGTCGACAGATGCTCACCTGATCATCCTGGTAAGCGCGGGAAACATAAAACGCGGGGAAAAATGTAAACAAACGGCTGGATAGTCAAATGAGGTCCTGAATTATTGACTCGCTGGTGATTGTGTTGTTCGACTGGAATTATACTGCACGGTTGATCAAATGAGCACTACGGAGTTTATTCTGGCTGATGGTTTAGGAATAGGGAACGATAAATAATTATTGCCAATCATTTTCAAAATTGAAATTGTGCCTCTCTACCGATTTTCACGTCAACTTGTCTTAGCAAATCTAGTCTGGCATCTTGTGAATAATAATTATTTTAAAATCCACCCACTTAGAATAATCCATCTTTATTCTAATTGCCGACAACAATTCAAATTAACCCCAATATTTTGCCAAAATAGACTTACTTGTCAAAAGAAAATTGTCGAAAAGTATCTAAGTAAATTGCGTGGCTCACAAAAGTTTCCGGAAATCTTATGTTTTTAAAGTTGTTAATTGTATACAAAATTTGACTTTGTTTTTCTATTTGGATGAGGGAGAAAGAAGGCAAAACTGCCTGTGACGACTGCCTCCCCCAGAGTTGAAAGAGTGACCAGGCCAAAATCAAGGAATGTTCGAGCCAAAATGTCTGGACACACGGAGTTTGAAGGTCATAGGATGAGGAAAATATGGATTCAGGGAGAGAGCTCCAGAGCTCAGCTGTTGAATAGAAGAAAGATTGGGAGTATTGTTCACTCTTGGGTTAGAGAGTTGCACAGAGAAGGGGTGGGATTGTGTTACAAGACGGGTACTACGTGCCCTGCGTAGAGGAGGTGGTATACACTGAGAGAGCTCTGAGGAACACTGATTTTTGTAATAGCGAGAGAGATGTAACATTGCGGTCAAGAGAGAGAGACTGTAGAGAATCGGTGATTGGACGGGAGTTAATGATACGAAAAGCTTTCTTTTCTACTTTGTCTAGGAGTGCTGTGTGAGAGGATCTTCCTCACACATGTGAACAATACTCAATATATGGACGCACTGTGCCCCTTTTCAGAGCGAGAAGCTGTGCAGGAGTAAAAAAAAAAACGAGGCGGTTGAGCTCACCCAGCTTTTGGGGAGCCGTTTTTAGCAAGAGTGGTAATATGGTCTTTCCAAGAAAAGATCAGAAAAAAGGAGACACTGAGAAGATGAAGGATTGATTTTTGTATTGTTGAAGAATAAGGGATAGCCATCTGGGAGTTCTTGACAGTTACACAAATGGAGAAATGGGGTTTTGGAAGCATTAATATTACACTATTAATACCACATTTCTAATTGAATATTTAGTGAATTGTTTTATGAAAAACATACTGTAGTCATGCAGGAGACATGTGCTCTACTGATCACGTGCGGCAGCTTAGTGTGCAGGGTATACGTTTTATTATATTTTGTTTAAGGAGAGATGGGCTGTATTTTCAGGACACCCTTCTCCCTCATGTTAAGCCGCATTGTTTTTTTTAGATTTGAAGACGTTCGGTCCATTAATTTGGCGATTTTAAGACCTTTCGACTTTTTTCTTTGTCAATATTAAGACTTTTCGTGTCATTTAGGTGTCGATTTTTTACTGGCGCGCGCGATAGCGAGCCTGTAATTTAGGAGGAACCGGCCTTCAGCCGGGAAGTTTTTCTACCGAAAAATGTACAAATGTATCTTGAAGGGGGATCCTGGGGTTGTTTATTTAAAGTTTGATGGAGGTCTAGGGAGGAAGCTAGAACATTAATAAATAAATAAAAAAATCGACCAAAAAGTGAACCATCTCCCCTTAAGACTTAGTTGTTTCAGAGTAAAAATGTGAAGATAATTATAAAAACTCTTTGAATATATATATATATATATATATATATATATATATATATATATATATATATATATATATATATATATATATATATATATACACCTCAGTACTATCTTAAAGTTGCACAACATTTTGAATACAAGAAGTTTGTCCAATAGGATTCTGCGGCTCTCGTTGGCTTTCCGATAATGTGGTATTGGGGATTAATATTAAAGTATTTTCGTTCGTAGGTTCCTTCGCTCAAGATGTTTAATCCGTTCATTACCAGTGACGGCCTTTTTCAGTATATTCTGGCAACTATTACAAGATTCTCTTCAGTTAAAAAAAGGGTTTCCAGCAATTAAATGACATCGAACTATCTTACTTAACCCTTTATACTACCACAGATTCTTCTTAAACTGCACAAAATCGTCTACATATGGCTAGAAGATAATAACAAGGACGTCGCCGGTACAGAAAGGGTTATAACTCGTTCTTCTAACTCGGTTAATGTTAAACTAGGCTAAGCTAGGCTAGATTAAGGGGGGTGACCTGCCAATTTTCTCTCTTTTTCTCTGGCTTGTATCCATTCAGTCTACTGTTTTAAGACGTTTATCCTCATCCAGGTGTCGATCTCTTCCTAGCGAGCGGTAGCGAGCCAGCATTATATGGAGAAATCCGGCTTCACCGGAGACATTTTTCTATCGAAAAATAACAAATTTAGCCTGCTGTCAAAAAAAATTGTTTTAATATATTGGCTCGCTACCGCTCGCCAGGAAAAAATCAACACCTGGAAGGGGGAAACGTCTTAAAACAGTAGGCTGAACGGGGCTGAATTGATACAACCCAGAGAGAGAGAGGGAGAGAGAAAGAGAAAAAACGAGGTGGGCTCCCTTATGATTAAGTAGGGTAGGTTATATTATGATAAGGGTAGGATTAGGCTAAGTTAAGATTGGAGTAGGGTATAGCATAGATTAGATGAAGGTATAGATCGAGGTAGGCTAGATTAGAACTTTGGTAGGATTAGATTAAGATTGTAATAGGGTAGCTTAGGTTAGATGAAGGTAAAGATAGAGGTAGGTTAGATTAGAATTTGGGTAGGATTAGGTTAAGATGGGAGTAGGGTAGCTTAGGTTAGATGGAGGTAAATATAAAAGTAGGTTAGATTAGAATTTGGGTAGGATTAGGTTAAGATTGGAATAGGGTAGCTAACGATAGATTAAGAGTAAGGTTGGGGTAGGATTAAGTTAAGATTAGGTAACGCTGCGGTAAAATAAAATTAGGTAATGTAACGTTGGATTCGATTAGGTTAAGTTTAGGTAAGTTGGGTTCACAGGATAGAGGTTAGTTTTTGGTTTATTTATTTATTTGATTATTTGGTTGTTGATTCCTCGGTAAGCCTCCATCAAGCTTAAACATATATTAAAACCCTAGACCCCCTTTCAAGATAAATTTGTAAATTGTTGGGTAGAAAATTGTCCCGGCGGTCCTTCTTATAATTACAGGCTTGCTATCGCTCGCCAGGAAAAAAATCGACATCTAAATGGCACAAAAGTTCTTAAATTCCCCAAAGTAATGAAGCGAACATCTTAGAATCTCATAGGGTTAAACATGAGGGAGAAAGGGATCCAGAAAAAGCCACTACCTGCCCCTTAAGCCGGGTTAGGATAGGAAAAGTTAGGTTAGGGTACATTAAAGATAGGCATAGGTTAGCTTGGCTGGCAACACGTTCGAAAAGGTCAGGTCAGGTCAGGTTAGAGTAAAGTAGGCTTAAATGGGTTGGGTTACGATAGACCAGGCTACGCTACGACCTACGTTAAGTTAAGGGGGGAGGGGGGATGGTTGGCGTATTTCTCTGCCCCCCCCCCCCCCCCCCCTTCTCCCTCATGTTTAGCCCCATTAGTTATGAGATTGTAAGACATTCGGTCCATTACTTTGGCGATTTTAAGACCTTTCCCCCCTCATTTCTTTGTCAATATTAAGACCTTTTGTGCCATTTAGGTGTCGTTTATTTTTTTCCTGGCGAGCGATTGCAAGCCTGTAATTGAAGAGCAAGCGGCCTTCAGCCAGTACGTTTTTCTACCGAAAAATGTACAAATTTACCTAGAAGAGATATCTTGGGTGTGTGTTTTAAGCTTCATGGAGGTCTAGAGCCTTTTGAGTTATGAGAAGTTAAGGGGTCAAGATTATTGGCAAGCTTGTTGGCGTTACCTATCGTCATTAATCGAACGAATACTCTACTTTTTTTGGAATTGAGGCGATGTTTTGTATTGAATTTGGCATTGTATTATGAAAACCGGAATAACTTTTTGGTAAATTTTTGTATTTATTTATTATTTTTCTAGTTTCCTCGCTAGACCTCCATCAAGCTTAAAATGAAGCCCCCTAGACCCCCTTTCAAGATAAATTTGTACATTTTTCGGTAGAAAAATGTCCTGGCCGAAGGCCAATTCCTCTTAAGTTACAGGCTCGCTATCGCTCGCCAGGAAAAAATCGAGACATAATTAACAGGAAAAGTCTTAAAATTTACAGAAATGGGGCGAAAGTTCATAAAATCGCCAAACTAATGGGTCTAAAGATGAGGGAGAAGGTGGTCTAGAAAAGCGACTCGTCTCCCCTTAAATTGGTTAAATTTACTGTATATGTGTGTTCCTGTTTTAAAGGTTCCGGTGTATGGAATTTACTGTATATGTGTGTTCCTGTTTTAAAGGTTCCGGTGTATGGAATTTACTGTATATGTGTGTTCCTGTTTTAAAGGTTCCGGTGTATGGAATTTACTGTATATGTGTGTTCCTGTTTTAAAGGTTCCGGTGTATGGAATTTCACGTACTTTTATATAATTTAAACTTGTAATATTTTGTGCAAGCTTTTTAATCAGAGTTTCCAATAAGTTAAAGAATACCGCAATGGACTGTTTTTTGTTATTTCTGTCCTTTTCTCTCTTTCTCTGGCTTGTATCCATTCGGCCCCATTCAGCCAACTATTTTAAGACGTTTATCCCCATCTAGGTGTCGATTTCTTCCTGGTGAGCGATAGCGAGCCAGCATTATATGAAGAAATCCGGCTTCGCCGGAGACATTTTTCTATAAAAAATGTACAAATTTAGCCTGCTGTCAAACAAAAATAAAAAATATGCTGGCTCGCTACCACTCACCAGTAAAAAATTTACACCTGGATGGGGATAAACGTCTTAAAACAGTAGGCTGAATGGGGCCAAATGGATACAAGCCAGAGCAAGATAGAAAAGGACAGCACAAAAACAGGTCACCCCCATTAAAGAATACCGCAATGGACTGTTTTTTATTATATATTCTTATTATTATTATTATTATTATTGTATTTATTTTATTATTTGTTAATATTATTATTATTATTATTATTATTATTATTATTATTATTGTATTTATTTTATTATTTGTTATGTTATATTTAGTTTTATTGATTTTATAGGTTATGGATTATGAATAATCATTTGATCTTTGCTTTGGGCCGGTTGCATGTATCCATAGTTCTTTGGAACTTCTGTATCGGAATTTTAAACTGGTTGAAGAGAACTGATACAGGTTTATGATAAATATTGACCCATATTGATTTTATATATTAAGTTTGTTGCATAACGATGTTGCATAAGAAACTTTGTAAGCTTTTGGATTGGACTTTTAGATTGTTTGAAGATAACTCAATTTTTCTACCGAAAAATGTACACATTTATCTCGAAGGGGGGTCTTGGGGGTATTTTCTTAAGCATGATGGAGGTCTAGGGAGCAAACTAAAAATCTCCCCTTAACTAATCTTTAAATCAAGTAATGCCACTTGAGAAAAACCTCATACAAACCACCCGGCCGGGATTCGAACCCATAACTAATTGGAACTATAAGACAGATATAATACCCCGGCCCCGTAACCCCATACCCACAACCCCGGTGCCCCTATGTTATCGGATATACCTCAATCAACTTACCGAGCTTCACCAAACCAGACCTCATTTGCATTATTAATGATGCTGGCTCTACATTGTCATAACATAAGGGGGGGTGAGCGTATATATTTACTAATTTATGTGTCTGTTTACTATAATTGTTTTAGTTTCCTCCCTAGACCTCCATCAAGCTTATATACCCCCCCCCCCCCTCCCCCCCCCCCAAGACCCTCCTTCAAGATAAATGTGTACATTTTTCGAGAGAAAAAATTCCCAATTACAGGCTCGCTATCGCTCGCCAGGATATAATTGACACCTAAATGACACGAGAAGTCTTAATATTGACAAAGAAATGGGATGAAATGTCTTAAAAACGCCAAACTAATGGACCGAACGTCTTAAAATCTGAAATCTAATGGGGCTAAACATAAGGAAGAAGGTGGACTAGAAATACGACCCATGTTCCCTGAAGGGTGTGTGAAGGAGGTATATATATAGAATCACTGGGTTGTTGAAGTTTGTTGTTCTGTCATTATTATTATTATTGGGGTCTTGTTCCATGTTACTAGTACTAAGAACTTCGAGGTCAATTAAAAGTTATTGTATATATATTATATTTCTCTTTGTTTTATACGGCATCAGTTATGATAAACACATACCTAACATTCGTTATATTCAGTAAATAATATCGTAATACATTCGTTAACAGAGAGAGAGAGAGATAAAGACAAACAAATGTACACTACTGATTGCACAAGTTGATCAGATATTCATATTCACCCCGGGAAGGAATAGTTTGTTTGTTAGTTTGTTTGATTTTCAGCGGACGGGAAATTGCTCTGTCCCCGTCTTGATTGCCATAGCGACGATTTTTGTTAACGAAATTATTATGTAGTTAATTATGAAAACTTGGCATTAATGGGGTAGTCCTTGTTTTTTGGTCTATATATGTATTGCTTAAATTTATTATGGAGTTTCCTCGCTAGACCTCCATCAAGCTTAAAAAACACGCCCTAGACCCCCTTTCAAGATAAATGTGTAAATTTTTCGGTAGAAAAATGTCATGGCCGAAGGCTGCTTTCTTCTAAAATTACAGGGTCGCTAACACTCGCCAGGAAAAAAACCGATCCCTAAATAGCCCAAAAGATCTTAATATTGTCAAAGAAATGGGGCGATAAGTCTCATAATCGCAAAACTAATGGAACGGACGTCTTAACATTTCAAAGCTAATATGCTAAACATGAGGGAGAAAGGGGTCCAGAAAAAGCCACCACATCCCCCTTAATATGACACAGAGACATAGTACTCTCATATATATCCAGTAAGTATAGTCTAGATAAGTCAGTGGCTAAGGAACTCAATTGACCATTAGCTAAAGTACAAGCGACTATAGCCATCACATTTCGCATCACTCTTTACATTTTCCTTGGGAGACTGTGCTATAATCATTCAGAAATAGAGCATTTAAGCTCCCTCGCAACAATGTGCTTATTGTAATTATCTTAAGAAAATGATGTGTTATGTCAGTGAGTAAGTAGTAGGTCGGCATATTAGTACGGTATATCTACTACCAAGCAACTGTATTCGGTTTAAAAAGAGACACATTTTGTAACTAAAGCAGTCAAATATCGTCTCCAATATGGCATACTCCCAAAAGCACATGTTGATTCTAAAGGGAAGTGTTAGTGACATGTGTATTCTAAAGGGAAGTGTTAGTGACATGTGTATTCTAAAGGGAAGTGTTAGTGACGTGTATTCTAAAGGGAAGTGTTAGTGACATGTGTATTCTAAAGGGAAGTGTTAGTGACATGTGTATTCTAAAGGGAAGTGTTAGTGACATGTGTATTCTAAAGGGAAGTGTTGTGACATGTGTATTCTAAAGGGAAGTGTTAGTGGCATGTGTATTCTAAAGGGAAGTGTTAGTGACATGTGTATTCTAAAGGGAAGTGTTAGTGACGTGTATTCTAAAGGGAAGTGTTAGTGACATGTATTCTAAAGGGAAGTGTTAGTGACATGTGTATTCTAAAGGGAAGTGTTAGTGACGTGTATTCTAAAGGGAAGTGTTGTGACATGTGTATTCTAAAGGGAAGTGTTAGTGGCATGTGTATTCTAAAGGGAAGTGTTAGTGACATGTGTATTCTAAAGGGAAGTGTTAGTGACATGTGTATTCTAAAGGGAAGTGTTAGTGACATGTGTATTCTAAAGGGAAGTGTTAGTGACATGTGTATTCTAAAGGGAAGTGTTAGTGACATGTGTATTCGAAAGGGAAGTGTTAGTGACGTGTATTCTAAAGGGAAGTGTTAGTGACATGTGTATTCTAAAGGGAAGTGTTAGTGACATGTGTATTCTAAAGGGAAGTGTTGTGACATGTGTATTCTAAAGGTAAGTGTTAGTGGCATGTGTATTCTAAAGGGAAGTGTTAGTGACGTGTATTCTAAAGGGAAGTGTTAGTGACATGTGTATTCTAAAGGGAAGTGTTAGTGACATGTGTATTCTAAAGGGAAGTGTTAGTGACGTGTATTCTAAAGGGAAGTGTTAGTGACATGTGTATTCTAAAGGGAAATGTTGTGACATGTGTATTCTAAAGGGAAGTGTTAGTGGCATGTGTATTCTAAAGGGAAGTGTTAGTAACATGTGTATTCTAAAGGGAAGTGTTAGTAACATGTGTATTCTAAAGGGAAGTGTTAGTGACGTGTATTCTAAAGGGAAGTGTTAGTGACATGTGTATTCTAAAGGGAAGTGTTAGTGACATGTGTATTCGAAAGGGAAGTGTTAGTGACGTGTATTCTAAAGGGAAGTGTTAGTGACGTGTATTCTAAAGGGAAGTGTTAGTGACGTGTATTCTAAAGGGAAGTGTTAGTGACATGTGTATTCTAAAGGGAAGTGTTAGTGACATGTGTATTCTATTTACAGAGTATGTTTATTCATTTCTAGATTCTGCTTTTTCTTGTTCTTGTTTTATTTTGTTTGTATGTTTTCTTAAAGGGGGTCACCGGCTTTTTTTATCTTTCTCTCCTTTTCTTTTTTTCCCTGGCTTGTATCCATTCGGCTTCATTCAGCCAACTGTTTTAAGACGTTTTTCCCCATCCAGGTGTCGATTTCTTCCTGGCGAGCGATAGCGAGCCACCATTGTATGGAGAAATCCGGCTTCGCCGGAAACATTTTCTATCGAAAAAATTTACAAATTTAGCTTGCTGTCAAAACAAAAAAAAATATATGCTGTTTGCTACCGCTCGCCAGGGAAATATTGACGCCTGGATGGGGGTAAACGTCTTAAAACAGTAGGATGAATGGGGCCGAATGGATACAAGCCAAAGCGAGAGGGAGAGAAAGAGAAAAAAGCGAGGTGGGCTCCCTTAATCTCCTTAGTGTAACCTAAGCCAGTATGAACCCTGGTGAACCAAAATAGTCCCCACTACATTCCACCATAACCAATAACCACAACACCTCACCTACACTGTTATGCTGGTCATGTGCTGCACCTTTAAATGTCTTGATGGTGTAATGGTTAGAGCGTGTAAGTTCTGTATGTGATATCCTGGGTTCGAATCCTGGGAGGAGCACATGTTTTCCTTAATTTATTTCGGGTGGTTATTGGTGTCAAGAACGATGTTAAAAATAATATTGGTTGTTTAATTATAACACAAAATTATACACATGATTTGTGTTTCAGTTGTTTACGTGTTAAATGTAGCACACATTAATGTTTGAAACACTTGTTATGTGTAGCATATATGTTTTATTTGAGCATACTATTTTTTACAGTGTGTCCGATAGTTCTTTATTTTTTCTATTTCTTTGTTTCTCCATTCCTTTTTTTCTGTGTGTTTCCTTCTTTTTAATAAATGTATATGTTCATGTTTTAATCTCATTTATCTAAGCTACAGAGTTCAATGTTTGCCTTCATTACATTTTCTATAATAAATGACCCTCCCTATAGGCTATTATGGGCAGGTTCCGGGATATCAAAGAAAATGGGTTCGTGTAAATTTGAAGGGGAGACTGGTGCAGCTGACGTCCAGGAGTGTGAGGCTATGTTAGGCAGGCATACTTTGGACCTCACTATGATGGGGGCGCTAATGAAGTTTCGATTAGGGAGGCAGGGCTGGGGAGATGAAATATGGGGAGAGAGACAGAAAAACAATGTATGGAGAAACATAAGGAGAAAGAAGAAAGTAATTGGCTGACTGACTAACTTATTACCTAATTATACGGTACTTAATTCTTTATAAGTAGTAATAATCCTAATTAATGTTCATTCTTAACATCAATCACCCCGAAATGAATTTAGTGAAACCATGTGATCCTCCCGGGGTTAAAACGCAGGACACTCTAACCATTACACCACCAAGATAGTTAAAGATTTGTACATGACCACGATCAATATTCACTTATCGAATACTGGATATCAATCTAATCATGTACTGCACCCAGCTGCACTATGAATAACGTAATGCGAGGGGATAGAACAATTTATGGGGCACAGATCTCAAAGAACCCGACCTCGCAAGGAACTGTTTCTGAACCTATAGAAATAATCGTAATTGGGCCAGACATTTTTAACCAAACCTCTGTAGCTCAAAAAGGGCTACTAGAGCAAATCGGCTGTAAATTTCCACACTTATTCCCAGGCTGACTCTTATTAAATGGTAGAAATAATATTATTAGCTCGATTATTCTGGTCGTTTTTTAGTTAGAAAGGTTTGTGGTCAGTATTTTTGGCCTAATTATAATCAACAGACTATAACTAGCTAACTAACTAACAGTGGAAGCCTTATATGTATCAAAAGATGATACACATAAACAAGTATTCCAATCGATCATGTGTGATATTTGAACACGTAAGAGATTGAAAACAAAATTATGTGCATCATGATATTACCTGTTAGACCATTTCAACCAGTAGATCGTTTCAACTTGAATACCATTTACCAGTAAAATATCTCAACCTGTAGACCATATCAACCAGTAGACCATTTCAATCAGCATACCATTTTAACCATTACCTCTCAATCAGTAGAACATTTTAACCAGTAGACCATTTCAACCAGTTGATCATTTCAACCTGTAGACCATTTCAACCAGTCGATCATTTCAACCTGTAGACCATTTCAACCAGTAGACCATTTCAATCAGCATACCATTTTAACCATTACCTCTCAATCAGTAGAACATTTTAACCAGTAGACCATTTCAACCAGTCGATCATTTCAACCTGTAGACCATTTCAACCAGTCGATCATTTCAACTTGTAGACCATTTCAACCTGTAGACCATTTCAACCAGTAGACCATTTCAACCAGTACACTATTTAAACCAATAAACCGTTTCAACCAGAATATTATTTCAACCATTTCACCAGTGTTAAATCAACCATTATGTTTATGTTCGGTTAAGTTATGTTGGCACTGGTCTAGTTGCCAGTTGGCCCTGATTGAGTTGACACTGGTTGAGAACTACTGGTTGAAATGGTCTACTGGTTGAGATATACGGAAACACTTTAACCCGTTCACTACCATTACGTAGTTTTCAAAATATTCTGTTTACCTTTAGGCGATTTTCTTTAGCATATAATCAACTTCTGCGACTCAAATGGGTAAATACGGTCTCATTAAACCTTCTTAGCAACATAGGTCATTCTTAAACTGCATGAAATCGTCCAATTTTAGCCAGAATCAAAAGTAAAAAGGCGTCATGGTGCTCATGGGTTTAACGTGATTTTACATGATTCCGCAAATATTATCAGGCAGCTTCTAAAATATACTTGTTCCTTATTTCCTCTGTCTACTCCCCTCTCCTCTCCTCTTGTCTCTTTTCTGTTTCACCTCTTCTCTTATTTCCTTTCTCACCTATTATTTTAGTTTAATTCGTTGCTCTCCTATTCTCTTCTCTTTTGCGTTTCTCTCCTTCCATATACTCTTATTTCCTTTCTCTCCTATTCTCTTCTCTTATTTCCTGCCATGCCTTCTCTCTTCTTTTATTACTTTAACTTCTTCCGTTTTCTCGTAATTCCTCTCTATTCTTCCCTCTGTTCTTCATTCTGTTCTCATATTCTCTTCTCTTAAATACTTTCATTCCTTCTCTCTTCTTTTATTTCTGTTCACCCTTTCCCTCTTCTTTTATTTCCTTTCTCTCCTTCCCTCTGTTCTAATTTCCTTTCTCTCCTATCATCTTCTCTTATTTCCTTTCACTCCTATTTTCTTATCATTTCCTTTCTCTCCTATTATCTTTTTATTTCCTTTCTCTCCTATTATCTTTTTATTTCCTTTCTCTCCTATTATCTTTTTATTTCCTTTCTCTCCTATTCTCTTCTTATTTCCTTTCTCTCCTATTATCTTTTTATTTCCTTTCTCTCCTATTATCTTTTTATTTCCTTTCTCTCCTATTATCTTTTTATTTCCTTTCTCTCCTATTCTCTTCTTATTTCCTTTCTCTCCTATTCTCTTCTTATTTCCTTTCTCTCCTATTCTCTTCTTATTTCCTTTCTCTCCTATTCTCTTCTTATTTCCTTTCTCTCCTATTCTCTTCTTATTTCCTTTCTCTCCTATTCTCTTCTTATTTCCTTTCTCTCCTATTCTCTTCTTATTTCCTTTCTCTCCTATTCTCTTCTTATTTTCCTTTCTCTCCTATTCTCTTCTTATTTCCTTTCTCTCCTATTCTCTTCTTATTTCCTTTCTCTCCTATTCTCTTCTTATTTCCTTTCTCCTATTCTCTTCTTATTTCCTTTCTCTCCTATTCTCTTCTTATTTCCTTTCTCTCCTATTCTCTTTTTATTTCCTATTATCTTCTTATTTCCTTTCTCTCCTTCCTTCTGTTCTTATTTTCTTTCTCTCCTTCCTTCTGTTCTTATTTGTTTTCTCTCCTATTCTCGTCTGATTTCCTTTCTCTCCTTCCTTCTGTTCTTATTTTTTTTCTCTCATATGCTCTTCTCTTATTTCCTTTCAATCCTTCCCTGTTCTTCTTTCCTCTCTTTCCTATTCTCTTCTATTATTTCCTTTCTCACCTATTCTCTTCTCTTATTTTCTGTCATTCCTTCCCTTTTCTCTTATTTCCTTTTACTCCTTCCCTCTGTTCTTCTATCCTTTCTCCTATGTTCTTCTCTTATTTTCTTTCTCCTATTCTCTTCTATTATTTCCTTTCGTTCCTTCCCTTATTTTATTTCCGTTCACTCCTTCCCTCTTCTCTCTTTATCGTTTCTCTCCTATTTTCTTCTCTCATTTTGTTTCTCTCATTCCCTCTTTACTTTCCTTTCTCTTCTCTCGTTTCGTTTCTCTTCTGTTCTATCCTCTCATTTCGTTTATCTCCTTCCCTCTTCACTTTCCTTTCTCTTCTCTCGTTTTTCCTCCCCACTTCTCCTTTATCATCTCTTTTCTCCCATGCCCTTCTTTCTCCTCTTCTCCCTCCTCTTCTCCTCTCCTCTTGAAGGTGTCGGCTATGCTGATATAATCTTTAATATCCCTGACAGGTAAACTATGTCAGGTATTCGTCACATCATTATTCGGGAATCTCTCCTGTAAATTCGTGGTTAATCCTTTCAGTGTTATGACGCCTTTTCACTAGATTTTGGCGTACATTAGACGATTTTACTTAGATTTGAAAGGACCTCTAGGAATTTAAGGGATCAAAGCTATCTCAATTAATTCTGTGACTACCAGGGAGCCTTCCTTAACTGAATAAAACCGTATAGAAATAATGAAAATATAATTAGAATATACTGTACATCATAAAGACGTTAGTATGTAGTTAATATGAATTAGAATATACTGTACATCATAAAGACGTTAGTATGTAGTTAATATGAATTAGAATATACTGTACATCATAAAGACGTTAGTATGTAGTTAATATGAATTAGAATATACTGTACATCATAAAGACGTTAGTATGTAGTTAATATGAATTAGAATATACTGTACATCATAAAGACGTTATATGTAGTTAATATGAATTAGAATATACTGTACATCATAAAGACGTTAGTATGTAGTTAATATGAATTAGATATACTGTACATCATAAAGACGTTAGTATGTAGTTAATATAATTAGAATATACTGTACATCATAAAGACGTTAGTATGTAGTTAATATGAATTAGAATATACTGTACATCATAAAGACGTTAGTATGTAGTTAATATGAATTAGAATATACTGTACATCATAAAGACGTTAGTATGTAGTTAATATGAATTAGAATATACTGTACATCATAAAGACGTTAGTATGTAGTTAATATGAATTAGAATATACTGTACATCATAAAGACGTTAGTATGTAGTTAATATGAATTAGAATATACTGTACATCATAAAGACGTTAGTATGTAGTTAATATAATTAGAATATACTGTACATCATAAAGACGTTAGTATGTAGTTAATATGAATTAGAATATACTGTACATCATAAAGACGTTAGTATGTAGTTAATATAATTAGAATATACTGTACATCATAAAGACGTTAGTATGTAGTTATATGAATTAGAATATACTGTACATCATAAAGACGTTAGTATGTAGTTAATATAATTAGAATATACTGTACATCATAAAGACGTTAGTATGTAGTTAATATGAATTAGAATATACTGTACATCATAAAGACGTTAGTATGTAGTTAATATGAATTAGAATGTGCTGTACATCATAAATATAATTAGAATATACTGTACATCATAAAGACGTTAGTATGTAGTTAATATGAATTAGAATATACTGTACATCATAAAGACGTTAGTATGTAGTTAATATGAATTAGAATATACTGTACATCATAAAGACGTTAGTATGTAGTTAATATGAATTAGAATATACTGTACATCATAAAGACGTTAGTATGTAGTTAATATGAATTAGAATATACTGTACATCATAAAGACGTTAGTATGTAGTTAATATGAATTAGAATATACTGTACATCATAAAGACGTTAGTATGTAGTTAATATGAATTAGAATATACTGTACATCATAAAGACGTTAGTATGTAGTTAATATGAATTAGAATATACTGTACCATCATAGACGGTAGTATGTAGTTAATATGAATTAGAATATACTGTACATCATAAAGACGTTAGTATGTAGTTAATATGAATTAGAATATACTGTACATCATAAAGACGTTAGTATGTAGTTAATATGAATTAGAATATACTGTACATCATAAAGACGTTAGTATGTAGTTAATATGAATTAGAATATACTGTACATCATAAAGACGTTAGTATGTAGTTAATATGAATTTGGGTTTATTTGTTTTTTGTTTATTTTGTATTTTCCTTTTGTTGTTTTTTCTTCTTCTTTTGCCTATAAACATACTAAAGACGTTGCCACCACTGTAAGAAAGATATGTCTGTGTTTACGGCTGGGATATTGAATATTTTCAAGTATTTGGTGTACTCGATAATGATAAGGTTATATTGACTCGTTAGTGATAACAGTTTAATTAAGGTCCCTTACCGTTCTTGTATAATAACATTATTCAAGCAGTTTCCATATTACTTGAGCTATGAGGCCTAAATTGATTCCATATGTACCTTTCAATATGCATGCTGCACCATATATATATATATATATAATATAATATTATATATATATAATATATATATTATATATATTAATATATATATATATATATATATATACCGTATATATATTATATATATATATATATAGATATATATATATCTATATATATATATATATATATATATATTACTAGAGTTGCATTCACCGTAAATTTTAAAATTTAAATAAAATTTATTTTGGTTTTCCTGATTTTTTTCTCTCCAGAAAGCATTATATCTCTTATTAGATAGATATATAGATAGATAGATAGACAGATAGATAGATAGACAGATAGATAGATAGACACTGATTGATTCCATTACCATCACTCACGTCTGCTCTGTGTGTGTGTCTGTCTGTCTGTATCTGTATAATCCGAAGCTCCAACCATTCAGACCTGCAGATCCCCAAGGCAATAATAATCACCATCTCCAGACTATTCCATAATCACCACACCACCATTAACCCCTTCTGTACCGACGACGTTTTCTTAGTTGTATTCTTGCTATATTTTGACGATTAGTGCAGTTTACGAAGGATCTGGGGTAGTAGAAAGTGTTGAGTGAGATAGTTCGAAGCATGTTATTTTTTGTAAAGTCTTTTTATAAACTGCAAAAAAATCGTCTAATAGTAGCCTGAGTAAAACTAAAAAGACGTCGCCGGGACATAAGGGGTTAAGGGGACACTGGTTATCTTAAAAAACACTCCCTAGAACCTTCTTTAATATGAATGTTCCGGCCGAAGGCCGGTTCCTCTTAAATTGCAGGCTCGCTATTGCTCGTCAGGAAAAATCGACATCTAAATGACACGAA
Organism: Paralithodes platypus; assembly: GCA_032716605.1. Taxonomy (NCBI): domain Eukaryota; kingdom Metazoa; phylum Arthropoda; class Malacostraca; order Decapoda; family Lithodidae; genus Paralithodes; species Paralithodes platypus. The sequence goes on along the minus strand of CM064504.1, from coordinate 25,546,831 downwards.
AACTCTTAATATTGCTTAAGAAATGGGGCGAAAGGTCTTAAAATCGCCAAACTAATGGGTCGAACGTCTTACAATATGAAAACTAATGGGGTTAAACATTAGGAAGAAGGGACCAAAAAAAACGGCCCAACTCCCCTAAATAATAGATAGGGTGTTGATCGCTCGATAGAAAGCTAATTATAAACAAAAATGCAATACATTATTTGCTTCTATTAGGCAGGGTGATTGATTGAAGTGAAATAGATAAATAACAGTAATTCGAAATAGATATATAGAAGTAGATAGGGTGTTGATCGCTCGATAGAAAGATGATTGAAGAAAACCGCAACTGATTATTTGCTTTATTGGGCAGGGTGATTGATTAAGGGGGGGTCACCAGCTTTTTTTGTTTTTATCTTTCTCTCCTTTTCTCTCTTTCCCTGGATTGTATCCATTCGGCCCCATTCAACCAACTGTTTTAAGACGTTTATCCCCATCCAGGTGTCGATGTATTCCTGGCGAGCGATAGCGAGCCAGCATTGTATGGAGAAATCCGACTTAGCCGGAGAAATTTTTCTATCGAAAAATTTACAAATTTAGCTTGTCAAAATATAAATATATATATGCTGGCTCGCTACCGCTCGCCAGGAAAATATTGACACCTGAATGGGGTAAACGTCTTAAAACAGTAGGGTGAATGGGGCCGACTGGATACAAGCCAAAGAGAGAGGGAGAGAAAGAGAAAACAAAAAGCGAGGTGGGCTCCCTTAATCAATGTATAGCAAGTTTAGCATTACAGGCAGATAATTAAATAGACTAATGTGAATAATGGGTTGCGAAGAGTTTGTATATAGCTAAATAGAAGTTGCCGTACTCTACAGTGAACTAGATTATAGCAAAGATTTTACAGCTGTTATAAAGCCGGTGTCACACGAGTGCTTTTACCGGCAATTTTCGATGAGCAAGTTTTTCTCGTGATATCTTGAGTCTTTTTCGCATTGGAATCGGAAACTAGATCGAAGGTAGATTATGTTAGGTGGTTTAATTCTTACGGAACTTACATTTTCAAGCTGTCAGACTACAATTGCCCGTAACAATTGAAGGAAAAAGTGCTCGTGTGACACCGGCTAACTAAATAAAATATAAGCTATAATACAAAAATACTGAACTGACAAAGACTACAATTGCCCGTAAAAATTGAAGGAAAAAGCGCTCGTGTGACACCGGCTTAAGGGGAGATTTCCACTTGAGGGATTTTTTTCTTGACCCCTTTCTTCCTCATGGTTAGCCCCATTGCTTTTGAGATTTTAAGACGTTTGCCCCATTATTTTGACGATTTTAAGAACTTTCAACCCATTTCTGTCAATTTTAAGACCTTTCGTGCCATTTACAGTAGGTGTCGATTTTATCCTGGCGAGCGATAGCGAGCCTGTAATTTAAGAGGAACCGGCTTTTAGCCGGGAAATTTTTCTACCGAAAAATGTACAAATTAATCTTGAAAAGGGGTCAATGGGGCGTATTTTAAAGCTTGATGGAGGTCTAGGGAATAAACTGAATACCTCCCCTTAACTAATTATAATATAAGCTATAATACACAAATACTGAACTGGCGGCAAGTTATATTGATGAATCGATAATAACAGATACAAGAGAATATTGGAACATAGAAAGTGGAAGAGTTTGCATATAACTATCCTCTGTTCAATATAGGGTAGCGAACGTGTTGTGAATTATGCCTCTCCGTTAGCTTAGGTGATATATAGGCACAATACGTTGCTAGGAGTTATCTCTAATGGCTGCACGGAGTTGCAAGGAGATACAAGGAATTACAGCATTTCACACACCATGCGGTTCATTCCAAGGAGATAATCTATGTCTACATGAAGAGATTGGATATGCGTACTGTAAGCATGCAAGATATTAATCACCTTATTCTTGAACTGATTTACTGAAGAATTGTTTACAACTTTATAAGGAAAGTTTGTTTCAGATAGAGTTGGTCTTATATGTCAACAAGTTTCCACATGTATTGATTTTTAACCTCTTCAATTCTAACTTCCAGCCATGGTTGGTGTTGTATTCATATCGAAGCAAAACTTTGTTAAAATCCCCGTTGTCGAATTCATTAAGGGGAGGTTTTTAGTGTGTTTTCTAAACTTTCATCAAGCTTGAAATTACACCCCCTTGACTCCCTTTCAAGATAAATTTGTACATTTTTCGGTAGAAAAATTTCCCGGCCGAAGGCCGGTTCCTCTTAAATTACAGGCTCGCTATCGCTCGCCAGGGGACGTCACCTAAATGGGACGAAAGGTATTAAAAGTGACATAAATTGGGTGAAACTTCTTAAAATCGCCAAGCTAATGGGGCGAACGTTTTATAATATAAAAAGCAATGGGGCTAAACATGAGGGAGAAAGGGGTCAAGAAAAAAATCCCTCAAGTGGAGATCTCCCCTTAACCCCTTCTGTACCGGCGACGTCTTTTTAACCTTATTCTGGCTACTGTTATATTATTGTATCTAGTTTCAAAAGGGCCTCCAGCATTTAACCCCTTCAAGCTCTGACGCATTTTAGAAGTTTATTTCTGGGTACTATTAGACGATTTTATGCAGCTTAGGAAGGATCTGTGGGTATTAAAGGGGTAAATACTATCTCATATCAACCCTCTGACTTTCATATAATGTTACTAATCTGAATAAAATCGTCTAATAGTACCCAGAAAACAGAACAGAAACGCGTATTGGAGCTTGAAAGGGTTAACACGCTTCGAACTATCTCCCTTAATCATTTTTACTTCCACAGATCCTTTTTAAACTGCACACAATCCTCTAAATATAGCTAGAATAACATGAAAAAGACGTCGCCGATACAGAAAGGGTTAAATATGTTTACGACTTCAGGGGGGTGACCTGTTTTTGTTCTGTCCGTTTCTATCTTTCTCTGGCTTTTATCCATTTGGCCCCATTCAGCCTACTGTTTTAAGACGTTTATCCCCATCCAGGTGTCAATTTTTTACTGGTGAGCGGTAGCGAGCCAGCTTATTTTTAATTTTTGTTTGATAGCAGGCTAAATGTGTACATTTTTCGATAGAAAAATGTCTCCGGCAAAGCCGAATTTCTTCATATAATGCTGGGTCGCTATCGCTCGCCAGGAAGAAATCGACACCTAGATGGGGATAAACGTCTTTAAAATAGTTGGCTGAATGGGGCCGAATGGATACAAGCCAGAGAAAAAGAGAAAATGACAAATAACAAAAAGCAGGTCACCCCCCTTCAATAAGTCGACTTCTACCCGACGCAATTGCCAACGAAAAATTACCCGAGAGCGGTTTTCAAAGCTCAGTGTTCCGATTAAGGGGATTTTGGCCTTTTTTCGGTTCCCCCTTCTTCCTCATGTATTGCCCCATTAGTTTGTAGTTCTCTCCCGTTCTCTTGTACTTTATATTGGTATCTATCTATATTTTATCTCGGTATACAGACAACTACTCTCTCTTTCTCTCTCTCTCTCCACACCCACCAGGTTAATATAAGTGTAGGTACAATAGGTCAAGTTAATTTAGGTAAGAATAGGTGATGCTAGGATAGGACTGAATAGGCAAGAAGTCAGCCTAAGCTAAAGTATAGATTTGGTTAAACTAAGCGAGATCAGATTAGATAAGGTTTTAAGGGGAGAGGGGTCGTATTTCTGGTCTCCCTTCTTCCTCATGTTTAGCCCCATTGTTTTTTCGATTTTAAGACGTTCGCCCCATTAGTTTGTCGATTTTAATACCTGTCGTCCCATTTCTATATCAATATCAAGACCTTTCGTGCCATTTAGGTGTCTATTTTTTTCCTGACGAGCGATAGCGAGCTTTAATATTAAGAGAAATCGGCCTTTGGCCAGGACATTTTTCTATCGAAACATGTACAAAATTTATCTTGAAGGGGGATCTTGCTACTTTTCTTGGTTTGCATCATTTTAAATGTTCTCCCCTTCCGAATTCATCATCATATTTTCTTATCCAATTCGACATTCTCTGCCCGTCTGACCCTTTCATCATGACCACCAATTGTCCGCCTCATCTGCAGGGCCCTATCTCTCTCTCTATATATATATATATATCTCTTTCTCGCCCTCCCTATTCCAATCTCGCAAAAGGTCGGAACCAATCGGTTCTGAGGTAGCCAATCTCAAGGTCCATAGATAAACCATCTATAAACCTTGGCCAATCCCTCCTTACTCTTGCTACCTCTACCTCTCTCTCCCTCTCTCTTTATCTATCTTTCAAATAAGCGCTTATGCGGGTTTATTAAAACACTGAAACAGTTTACTATATAGTCATAATATTAAATAACTTATATTTATATCTATAAAGAAGAAGGTATTTTCGCGCTTTTTTGTTATGATAGTTAATCATCCTTATAATTTTGCTTTTAGTAATTTCTTGCTACATATGGACATTCCCACAACTACCATACTATATAAGCACTTAGTGTAGTCATCTAGTATAATAGTAAAAACATGCAGAATCGTAAGAAATCGTGATAAACTTTGCATAGCCTAGGTGTTGAGTATTGTTGATGTCGACAGACGTATTTCTGGGGCTACTTCGGAAGCGTCCACCAGAGGTCTCCGGTGAATTCCTGGCAGGGAGAATTGCATTCTCGCTATCGCTCGCCAGGAAACAATCGACACCTAAATGACACGAAAAGTCTTAATATTGACAAAGAAATGAGGCGAAAGGTCTTAAAATCGGCAAACTAATGGGCCGAAACTTCTTTTAATCTGAAAACTAATGGGGCTAAACATGAGGAAGAAGGGGGACCAGAAATACGACCCATCTCCCCTTAAGTTGTATCAGAGATGTGAGGTGGTGACGATCGAGAGTGACAATATTTCTGAGTCTTCTAAAATGCTGCAAGACTGCATGGATGATCGCGTACTCTAATGACATGGGGTCGTCTTCTCTCTCCAAGCAGAATTTTGGTGTTGGTAGTTCTCTTCGGCTGGGCACCATGATGGTAGTTCGCGGAGGATAGGCGGCGCAACTGTGAGTCTGCTGCTTATCATACGTCAGCCTGCTACAATACTACGCCTCTCATGTCAGCTTGCCAGTATGCGGCACTTCTTGTGTCAGCCTGCTATGATGCTGCGTTTTATACGTCAGCCCGCTGCTATGCCATGCCTCTTGTGTTGGCCCTCTTTGATTAGAGAGTTGTACACCTGTGGAGGCCCCACTTTTCCACACTTTTCGCTCTGAGAGTTCTAAGGTTAGCAAGCTGGTAAGGGTTAGCGGCTGCCCTAAGCTACTTACTTACTTACTTGAGTTTACTTGAGTTGTTTCGGCCTCCTCAGCGGCCTCGGCGAGAGTTGCTCCCCACGAGTATGTTTGCTGCCAGTGTTTGATGCAGCAGGCTATTCGAGAGGGCTACTGAGTATTGATTAAGCCGAGCTAGTATTAACTCCGGCAGCAGCATCAAGAGAACGCATCTTGAGGGAAAGAGGGATACACTGGCTAGGGGTACATTGGGGCGCTATGGATCCTTTTTGCCTTGGTGCAGCTGGAAGGGTTGTCCTGGGTGGTTGCAATGGTCTGTCCTAGTGGGCGTTTGTGGTTAGCCTCTATTCCACCATGCCATGTTTTCTGTGGTCAATGTAGCTGGTATGTGTTCTGTGATTTGTAGTTTTGAGCATAACACACACTCTCTCTTTCTCTCTCTTGCTCTGCTCTGTTCCCAGGGAGTCTAATCTACCAAGGGGACCACTAGCACGACTACCACAGGATAACAGAGAGGAGGGGGGATAGGGGAGGTAGCTAAGGAATATGATGAAAACAGAGAGAGAGAGAGAAATAATGTTTACTCCTCCCTGGTGCGTCCTCTCCAGCAGAAAGATACCCTATAAATGCTATTTTTTGGTCCCCCTGGGCTGAGGGTTACTTATCAGTTACAGGAAAGTGGAGTTACAGGAAAGTGGAGGAAATCTGGGAACACGGAGTTGGTTACTTAGGGGTTCCATCTACTTGCATGTCTGCGTACTATAATATATTTGTTGGTTAGTACGTCCATCTATACAGTAGGTCTTTGTGTCTAAATTTCTCTCTCTCTCTCTCTCTCTCTCTCTCTCTCTCTCTCTCTCTCTCTCTCTCTCTCTCTCTCTCTCTCTCTCTCTCTCTCTCTCTCTCTCTCTCTCTCTCTCTCTGTATATATATACTGTATATATATATATATATATATATATATATATATATATATATATATATATTATAATAATATATATATACTATTATATATATATATATAAATATATATACTGTATACTGTATAATATATTATATATATATATACCGTATATATGTTAGTAAAGCCAGGTAATAAATTTTCTTTAATACATACGAGGTTGAAAGAAATGGCAATTTCTGCGTTGGAAATTTTATTATTCAAAGTTTCCAGGTCTCTGATGAGTTTTCGCTGGGTGGCAGGAAGTAGATGAATGAGATTAGCAAAATTCATGGTGGTACAGGGTTACATTAACCCCTTCAGACTCATATGATGCAGAGGTTGCCAGATTAGCAATAAGAAATAGAGTTCTCTCACTCTTATAATTACCTCTCCATAATTAGTTTTCTGCCCACAGCTAACTCAAAGACAACTGCAGAGTTTGAAGTAACTAAACTAAAGGTTTATAAATACCCCTGATGGTAACAAAGGTTTTAAAGTATCCCTAATAGGCTCAAAATCGCGTCATATGTCGGAGAGGGTTAATGTACATGATGATACAGGATATACGATGCGTTTCACTGGACAACCAGCATTATCAAGTAAGGATAGAATGATATAAAAGGTAAACAGGAAGGGTATATATAGAGGGTGGAGGATCAGAGGAGGCGAAAATCAGGGGGCAAAAGTCTGCTATTGGTGGAGGGGTATTCTAGGAGTGTAAAAGAGAGATCCGCTTCACGTAGGCGCACTGGATGCGGGAAGGTGGTGGTCGGTTGGCGGGGTCGAAGCTGATTGGCTGCGTGTCGAGGGGCGTGGCCTAAGTTGAGTAGTACGTGTGGCGCCGGCAGAAGACGAAGCTGAAGGAGGTAGCGCGGGGGTCTGCGTCAAGGGCACCGGGGGGCGAGGGGGGGCGTTAGGTCCTGTAGGATAGTGCCTTTTGGCAGAAGGAAGGATCTGAAGGTCCAGAGTTTGGTTGTTGATGTTAGGATGTAAGGCTTGGATATATAATGCTTCGAGTATAGGTAATCTCCTTGGGTCACTTTCTTTATCGAGTATTCTCTAACTCGTTGCGTGTGAGGTGGGGGTGGTTAGGGTTGAGATAGTGGTCTTTGGTGGCTCCAGCTTGAAGGTGAAGAGTTAACCGACGTGAAAGACGAGTCTGCGTCATGCCAATATAGGAATGAGGTCCACAGTCCTCATAATTACAGGTATGTTGGTAAATGACGTGATCGTCGGTCATCGGGCTCTTTATCTTGGTGGAAGCTGGTTTGTTGCGGAGAACGAGGTTAGAGGTCTTGGGGGATTTGTAATAAATTATTAATTTGATTTTGTTTTCCGGGTTGGTTAGGTGGACATGCTTGGAGATTATTTCTTTTAAGACGGCCTCATCATTTTTGTGTTCAGAGGAACAAACCATACGAAGAGCGTCTTAGAGAATTAAATCTATTTCCTTTAACCCAGCGTAGATTAAGAGGTGACTTAATTCAAGTGTTCAAAATCATCAAAGGCATCGACAATATGAACTGTAGTAAGTACTTCACTATCGACCAATCTAATTACACGCGGGGAAACGGTTGCAAAATTATTGGTAAATCTTTTAACTCACACGAATCTAAGAATTTCTTCTTCAATCGAGTTGTCAACTTGTGGAATGGGCTTCCCGGAGACGTTATAGACTGCAGCACCGTTGATTCATTTAAATTCCGCCTAGACAAATATCTCGCATCAAAACCCGCGTCTGACTGCGTTTGTAAATGAATAACTTTATTTTATCCTCCCCTCAGTTACTAACCCATATGTCCCCTACTAACTTCCTAGTCCTGCCACGTTAGTGGCAGGGCAGTAGTTCCCTTTCCAATGTTCCCTTACCCACTCTAAACCACTGTTTGGACACTTGATCCTCAGTGTTTTGGAGGACAAGCAGCCTAGAAGGGTCACTAGACCTGTTGTTGCTTGATTTCCTTTGTACTCCTTTGTAGGACGTAAAATTGTGGTAGAAGATCTTAATTTCATTGGGGGGTCAATGTTGGGAGGGCTTTGGGTGTACCATTTTTCAAGATGGTGGGTGATGGTGCTGGAGATGTCTGAGTTGGAGTATCCGTTATTCACTAAAACTTGGGATAGTCTTTCTAGTTCCTGGTGGGTGTCGGCCCAGGTAGAGCAGTGCGTGTGAGGGCTCTCCTTACATAAGCGGAGATGGAGGATAGAAGATAACGGCGGTTGCATTCACTATCGCCGTTGAGGCATTGTCCTGTGTTAGTTGGTTTAGTGTAGACGGTGGTTTTGAACCCATAGTCGTTCAGAGCTACGAGGATGTCGAGGAAGGGGAGTTGTCCATTGTTTGATTTTTCAAAGGTGAAGTTAAGTCCGGAGGAGGTCATGAAGCGACGCTGGAGCTCCTGTAGTTCGTGGAGGTCCTTGATTTGCACGAAGATGTCATCCACGTATCTACAGTAGACGGCGGGTCGTTGGGCAGCTAGGAGCTCTTCCTCGATGGTACCCATAAAAAAGTTCGCAAAAAGAACTCCTAGGGGGCTGCCCATCGCCACACCGTCTATTTGCTTGTACATGTTGCCCCGGGGGCAAAGGAAGGGGGCCTCCTTGGTACATAGCTCCAGCAGTGTTTTCAGGGCCTTCTCCGGGATGTCTGGGAAGAAATAAAGACTATCCCAAGTTTTAGTGAATAACGGATACTCCAACTCCGACATCTCCAGCACCATCAACCACCATCTTGAAAAATGGTACACCCAAAGCCCTCCCAACATTGACCCCCCCAATGAAATTAAGATCTTCTACCGCAATTTTATGTCCTCTGAACACAAAAATGACGAGCCCTTCTTAAAAGAAATAATCTCCAAGCATGTCCACCCAACCAACCCGGAAAACAAAATCAAATTAATAATTTATTACAAATCCCCCAAGACCTCCAACCTCGTTCTCCGCAACAAACCAGCTTCCACCAAGATAAAGAGCCCGATGACCGACGATCACGTCATTTACCAACATACCTGTAATTATGAGGACTGTGGACCTCATTCCTATATTGGCATGACGCAGACTCGTCTTTCACATCGGTTAACTCTTCACCGAGAAGAAGCAGCAGTGACATAAATCATCCAACGCCAAGCAAAAAACAGAGGTAACCGAGGACCACCAGCGATAAGGACCGAAGACAGCGAGGACCGAGGACAGCCATGAACATAAATGTAGCTCCGACAAGAACCAAAAATATTATTAAAGAGCATTCCGTGAGTTCTAAAATAACAAATTTAAAGGTTTTCTATGCAAACGCTCGTAGCATACGCAATACATTTTCAGATTTAGAGGAGCTAGTGTTTACAGAAAATTATGATGTGATTGGCATAACAGAATCTTGGCTCAATACAGAAGATAGAGACTTTTTAGCAGAGTATTCACTTCCCGGTTATGTAATGTTTGAGAAAAGCCGAATAAATCGAAATGGAGGTGGCGTTTTACTTTATATCAAAGAAAGTCTTAACCCTACCTTCTTGTCAAAACCTCAAATTGTGAACGTCGACACATCTTTTGTGCTAATAAAGAATAATAAAGGTACAAAAATAATACTTGCGTTAATATACAGACCTCCAGCTCAATCAGTGCAAACTGACCGAGAAATTTACGAACAAATTGCAGATGTAAGTAACTCACAAGATACCGTAATTTTGGCGACTTTAATTTACCTGTGATCAAGTGGGGCGATACTCTTACTTCACACTCCGGAAATGACTTGTATACAAACTTGCAAGAGAGTTCGCTTTATCAATTTGTTCGAACGCCGACCCGTGGTAATAACGTTCTTGACATTGTACTTGCAACAAAAGAAGAATTAATAGAGAATTTGAATGTTGGTGATGAATTCAGTAACAGCGACCATCGTACGATAACTTTCACTTTAAAGTTTACCAGTAACGAACCAAATAGTAGCATCGAAAAAGTCCCTAATTTCAAGAAAGCAAACATCCATAAACTTAGAGCTATGTTTAAAGAAACTGACTGGAGCTTTTTAATTAACAATAACGACATAAATACATCTTGGAAGTTATTCGAAACCACTTACCTAAAAGCAGTGCAAGACTGCATACCATCGAAAATACGGCGTCCAGGCCATAATAATAAGCCCAAATGGTGGAATAAAGATATTTCAAACTGCCTGCTTGCTAAACAATTTGCTAATGATAGATTAAAATCCTCACAAAATGACGAAGAACAGGTGAAATTTGTAGAGCTACGACGCAAAGCCAAAAAGTTAATTAAGCAAAGTAAAAAGACCTTATAGTTACATATTGCGAATCAAAGTAAAACAAACCCGAAAGAATTCTATAGTTATATCAGAAAGAAAAAAGTAGTTACTTCAACTGTTGGACCGTTAGTCGATGAAAATGGAGAATACACCAAAGACGAAGTACAAATGAGTAATGCCCTCAATACCTTCTTTGCATCAGTTTTTACAACAGAAGACCTCAGTGATATCCCTACACCATCGCCGATTCAGATTGATAATTCAGATGTTCTAAGCAATATCACCATTACAGAGAGAGAAGTATTGAATTGTTTAGATAAACTCAAGGTAAATAAAACGCCTGGACCTGATACAATCTCGCCTAGAGTTCTGAAGGAAGCTAAGGATGAGCTCTCCAAACCACTGACATTGCTATTCAATAAATCCTTGCAGTCTGGAACTATGCCTGATCAGTGGAAGCTAGCCAACGTAACACCGATATTCAAAAAAGGCAGCAAATCCCTACCCAGTAACTATCGTCCAATTAGCTTAACCTCAGTTGTATGTAAAATGCTAGAAACGGTCATATGAGACAGACTCGTAAATCACTTAGAGGAAAATAACATACTTAAAGATACTCAACACGGCTTTCGTAAAAAACGTTCCTGTTAACAAACGTCTTAGACTTCTTCCACGATATCCTCAACCTCTACGATGAGAGTAAAGCTGTAGATATTATATACCTTGATTTTCAAAAGGCCTTTGACAAAGTTCCCCACAAACGTTTACTGCTAAAACTAAAAGCGCATGGAATACAAGACGGTGTGTTGAAATGGATAGAAAATTGGCTCAGCGACAGAAAGCAAAGAGTAGTCATAAACGGTAAGGCATCTAAATGGACCAATGTAAGTACAAAGGAGTACAAAGGAAATCAAGCAACAACAGATCTAGTGACCCTTCTAGGTTGCTTGTCCTCCAAAACACTGAGGATCAAGTGTCCAAAACAGTGGTTTAGAGTGGGTAAGGGAACATTGGAAAGGGAATTACTGCCCTGGAACTAATGTCCGTGGCAGGATTAGGAAGTTAGTAGGGGACAGATGGGTTAGTAACTGAGGGGGGGATAAAATAAAGTTATTCATTTACAAACGCAGTCAGTCGCGGGTTTGATGCGAGATATTGTCTAGGCGGAGTTTAAATGAATCAACGGTGATGCAGTCTATAACGTTTCGGGGAAGCCCATTCCACAAGTTGACAACTCGATTGAAGAAGAAATTCTTAGATTCGTGTGAGTTAAAAGATTTACCAATAATTTTGCAACCGTTTCCCCGCGTGTAATTAGATTGGTCGATAGTGAAGTACTTACTACAGTTCATATTGTCGATGCCTTTGATGATTTTGAACACTTGAATTAAGTCACCTCTTAATCTGCGCTGGGTTAAAGGAAATAGGTTTAATTCTCTAAGACGCTCTTCGTATGGTTTGTTCTTTAGGCTAGGTATCATTTTGGTAACTCTACGTTGAACTCGTTCTAGCTTGTTTATATCTTTTTGGTAATAAGGGCACCAGGATTGAACGCAGTATTCCAGAAGAGGGCGGACTAATGAATTGTAAAGGGTTAGGATAACTTCTTTGGATTTATGCTCAAATGACCTGCCTATAAAGCCAATTATTTTGTTTGCCTTCTTAACAACTTCTGAACATTGTTGACTCGGTTTTAGGTTACTCGATATTGTTACTCCCAGATCGGTTTCTCTGTTTACATTCTTAAGCTGAGTGCCATTCATCGAATAGTTGCTTTCTCATTTAGGTATCCGATATGTAGTACTTTACATTTATCCGCATTGAAACTCATTTGCCAAATTTGGGCCCAACATGACAATTTATCTAGATTGTGTTGCATATCGTCAACTTGTTCTTTGAGAGTACGCTATTTGCAATTTTTGTATCGTCAGCAAATTTTGAGATTGTACAGGTGAGACCCTCATCTATGTCGTTGATGTAAATTAGAAAGAGAATTGGTCCTAGTACCGATCCCTGGGGTACCCCGCTACTTACATTGGTCCATTTTGATGCCTTACCGTTTATGACTACTCTTTGCTTTCTGTCGCTGAGCCAATTTTCTATCCATTTCAACACACCGTCTTGTATTCCATGCGCTTTTAGTTTTAGCAGTAAACGTTTGTGGGAACTTTGTCAAAGGCCTTTTGAAAATCAAGGTATATAATATCTACAGCTTTACTCTCATCGTAGAGGTTGAGGATATCGTGGAAGAAGTCTAAGAGGTTTGTTAAACAGGAACGTTTTTTACGAAAGCCGTGTTGAGTATCTTTAAGTATGTTATTTTCCTCTAAGTGATTTACGAGTCTGTCTCGTATGACCGTTTCTAGCATTTTACATACAACTGAGGTTAAGCTAATTGGACGATAGTTACTGGGTAGGGATTTGCTGCCTTTTTTGAATATCGGTGTTACGTTGGCTAGCTTCCACTGATCGGGCATAGTTCCAGACTGCAAGGATTTATTGAATAGTAATGTCAGTGGTTTAGAGAGCTCATCCTTAGCTTCCTTTAGAACTCTAGGCGAGATTGTATCAGGTCCAGGCGTTTTATTTACCTTGAGTTTATCTAAACAATTCAATACTTCTCTCTCTGTAACGGTGATATTGCTTAGAACATCTGAATTATCAATCTGAATCGGCGATGGTGTAGGGATATCACTGAGGTCTTCTGTTGTAAAAACTGATGCAAAGAAGGTATTGAGGGCATTACTCATTTGTTCTTCGTCTTTGGTGTATTCTCCATTTTCATCGACTAACGGTCCAACAGTTGAAGTAACGACTTTTTTCTTTCTGATATAACTATAGAATTCTTTCGGGTTTGTTTTACTTTGATTCGCAATATGTAACTCTAAGGTCTTTTTACTTTGCTTAATTAACTTTTTGGCTTTGCGTCGTAGCTCTACAAATTTCAGCCGTTTCTTCGTCATTTTGTGAGGATTTTAATCTATCATTAGCAAATTTTTTAGCAAGCAGGCAGTTTGAAATATCTTTATTCCACCATTTGGGCTATTATTATGGCCTGGACGCCGAGTTTCGATGGTATGCAGTCTTGCACTGCTTTTAGGTAAGTGGCTTCGAATAACTTCCAAGATGTATTTATGTCGTTATTGTGAATTAAAAAGCTCCAGTCAGTTTCTTTAAACATAGCTCTAAGTTTATGGAAGTTTGCTTTCTTGAAATTAGGGACTTTTTCGATGCTACTATTTGGTTCGTTACTAGTAAACTTTAAAGTGAAAGTTATCGTACGATGGTCGCTGTTACTGAATTCATCACCAACATTCAAATTCTCTATTAATTCTTCTTTTGTTGCAAGTACAATGTCAAGAACGTTATTACCACGGGTCGGCGTTCCAACAAATTGATAAAGCGAACTCTCTTGCAAGTTCGCATACAAGTCATGTCCGGAGTGTGAAGTAAGAGTATCGCCCCACTTGGTCACAGGTAAATTAAAGTCACCAAAAATTACGGTATCTTGTGAGTTACTTACATCTGCAATTTGTTCGTAAATTTCTCGGTCAGTTTGCACTGATTGAGCTGGAGGTCTGTATATTAATGCAAGTATTATTTTGGTACCTTTATTATTCTTTATTAGCACAAAAGATGCGTCGACGTTCACAATTTGAGGTTTTGACAAGAGGGTTAGGGTTAAGACTTTCTTTGATATAAAGTAAAACGCCACCTCCATTTCGATTTATTCGGCTTTTCTCCTCAAACATTACATAACCGGGAAGTGAATACTCTGCTAAAAAGTCTCTATCTTCTGTATTGAGCCAAGATTCTGTTATGCCAATCACATCATAATTTTCTGTAAACACTAGCTCCTCTAAATCTGAAAATTTATTGCGTATGCTACGAGCGTTTGCATAGAAAACCTTTAAATTTGTTATTTTAGAACTCACGGAACGCTCTTTAATAATATTTTTGGTTCTTGTCGGATCTACATTTATGTTCATGGCTGTCCTCGGTCCTCGCTGTCTTAGGTCCTTATCGCTGGTGGTCCTCGGTTGCCTCTGTTTTTTTCTTGGCGGGGTACCCCAGGGATCGGTACTAGGTCCAATTCTCTTTCTAATTTACATCAACGACATAGATGAGGGTCTCACCTGTACAATCTCAAAATTTGCTGACGATACAAAAATTGCAAATAGCGTACTCTCAAAAGAACAAGTTGATGATATGCAACACAATCTAGATAAATTGTCATGTTGGGCCCAAATTTGGCAAATGAGTTTCAATGCGGATAAATGTAAAGTACTACATATCGGATACCTAAATGAGAAAGCAAACTATTCGATGAATGGCACTCAGCTTAAGAATGTAAACAGAGAAACCGATCTGGGAGTAACAATATCGAGTAACCTAAAACCGAGTCAACAATGTTCAGAAGCTGTTAAGAAGGCAAACAAAATAATTGGCTTTATAGGCAGGTCATTTGAGCATAAATCCAAAGAAGTTATCCTAACCCTTTACAATTCCTTAGTCCGCCCTCTTCTGGAATACTGCGTTCAATGCTGGTGCCCTTATTACCAAAAAGATATAAACAAGCTAGAACGAGTTCAACGTAGAGTTACCAAAATGATACCTAGCCTAAAGAACAAACCATATGAAGACCGTCTTAGAGAATTAAATCTATTTCCTTTAACCCAGCGCAGGTTAAGAGGTGACTTAATTCAAGTGTTCAAAATCATCAAAGGCATCGACAATATGGACTGTAGTAAGTACTTCACTATCGATCAATCTAATTACACGCGGGGAAACGGTTGCAAAATTATTGGTAAATCTTTTAACTCGCACGAATCTAAGAATTTCTTCTTCAATCGAGTTGTCAACTTGTCGAATGGGCTTCCCCGAAACGTTATAGACTGCATCACCGTTGATTCATTTAAACTCCGCCTAGACAAATATCTCGCATCAAACCCGCGACTGACTGCGTTTGTAAATGAATAACTTTATTTTATTCCCCCTCGGTTACTAACCCATCTGTCCCCTGCTAACTTCCTAATCCTGCCACGGACATTAGTTCCAGGGCAGTAATTCCCTTTCCAATGTTCCCTTACCCACTCTAAACCACTGTTTGGACACTTGATCCTCAGTGTTTTGGAGGACAAGCAACCTAGAAGGGTCACTAGAGCTGTTGTTGCTTGATTTCCTTTGTACTCCTTTGTACTCCTTTGTACTTTGTACCTTCAGGCTGGAGCCATCAAAGACCACTATCTCACCCCTAACCACCCCCACCTCACACACGAGTTAGAGAAACACACCACCATACTCGATAAAGAAAGTGACCCAAGGAGATTACCTATACTCGAAGCGTTATATATCCAAGCCTTACATCCTAACATCAACAACCAAACTCTGGACCTTCAGATCCTTCCTTCTGCCAAAAGGCACTATCCTACAAGACCTAACGCCCCCCCTCGCCCCCCGGTGCCCTTGACGCAGCCCTCCACGCTACAGACCAACATGGTGAAACACATACAATAGCACTGGATATATCAAAGGCATTTGATAGAGTCTGGCATCAATCCTTATTGTCGAAGATGTCACACTACGGCCTTGCATCATTAGTTCCACTAATTTCTTCTTATCTTCATAACAGAATAATACGTGTAATGGTAGATGGCCTTTATTCTCAATTTCACTCAATAAATGCTGGTGTTCCCCAGGGATCAGTTTTGGCCCCAACTCTGTTCCTCATTCATATCAATGATCTCATATCTACCACTCATAATCCAATGCATTCCTACGCAGATGACTCAACACTCCACAGTTCCTTCACATTTACCAATTCTTTCACCCAACCCGATCTTATAAATTCAAAAATAAACACTGCAATTTCTCTGAACCAGGACCTTTCTAGAATTAATGAATGGGGACAAAAGAATCTAGTTTCCTTTAATGCACAGAAAACCAAGTACATTCAATTTTCTAACCGACAGAATCTCACTGACTCCCATATATTTTATAATGATGTAAATATTCCCACTTCCCCTAGTATTGACATTCTCGGTGTAACATTAACTACTAACTTGAGCTGGACACATTATGTTAGAAGCATTGCTAAGAATGCCTCTAAAAAACTGGGACTCCTGTACAGAGTTCGAGAATTCTTCACTGGCGAGCAGTTGGCTGTAATATATAAAAGTCATGTGCGTTCTCAGATGGATTACTGTTCACCTCTGTGGGGTGGAAGTGGAGTGGTTGCATTGAGGCAGTTGGACAAAATTCAAAATAAAGCTATTAGATTTATCAATAACCCTGCAATCACACAGGACCTTCCTACATTGTCCATACGAAGAAACGTTGCATCCCTTGCATTATTCTACAGATATTTTCACAGCAATTGTTCCGAGGAACTCGCCTCTCCACATCTTTCCCCGTAGAACTAGGGCAGCTGAGAGCGCCCATGAATTTTCACTTTCTCCTCCACAATGCAGAACTTCTGCTTATCAGAATTCATTTATCCCCAGAGCTACTACTCTTTGGAATTCACTTCCCTCGAATTGCTTTCCACAAACTTATAATCTACAAGTGTTTAAATCCAGTTGTTACAAGCATTTTATGAATGGAGGATGCCTTTAGGCACATGGACCTTTTTGTTTTATCTGTGTTTTTCCTTCCTCCGTTCATTGTCTCTTTAAAAAAAAGAAAAAAAAAAAGAAAAAAAAAATCCTTTAGCTTCGTCTTCTGCCGGCGCCACACGTACTAGCAACTTAGGCCACGCCCCTCGACACGCAGCCAATCAGCTTCGACCCCGCCAACCGACCACCACCTTCCCGCATCCAGTGCGCCTGCGTGAAGCGGATCTCTCTTTTATACTCCTAGAATACCCCTCCACCAATAGCAGACTTTTGCCCCCTGATTTTCGCCTCCTCTGATCCTCCACCCTCTATATACCCTTCCTGTTTACCTTTTATATCATTCTATCCTTACTTGATAATGCTGGTTGTCCAGTGAAATGCGTCGTATATCCTGTATCATCATGTACATTAATGTAACCCTGTACCACCATGAATTTTGCTAATCTCATTCATCTACTTCCTGCCACCCAGCGAAAACTCATCAGAGACCTGGAAACTTTGAATAATAACATTTCCAACGCAGAAATTGCCATTTCTTTCAACCTCGTATGTATTAAAGAAAAAATATATATATATATATATATATATACTGTATATACCCCCTGGCCGCCACCAATATTTCTCTGCCTCCCCTGATCGGATCAATATTTGGATTCAAAAAGACAAAAGGGGGACGCAATGCTTCTGGGAGGGCCAATTGGGGTGTGTGTGTGTGTGTGTGTGTGTGTGTGTGTGTGTGTGAGAGTGAGAGAGAGAGCTAAAGGCATGACTGGAGTTGGATTTTTTCCAATATTTGTTTTTTTGAGAAAGGGATTTAGCTGGAAGAGAAGGAATTGGAAGGAAAGACGATTGGGAGAAGGTTACAGAAGTGTGTGTGTGTGTGTAAAAACAAGCATACAGACAACGTAAATGACTCCATGAAAGAAGCTACATAATAGAGACATTGGAGAGATAGAGTTATGAATACGTACAAGAAAAAACTGGCGAGTAATTATTTTAAAACATGATATAGGAAGGGACGTACTGGCAAAATCAACAATCTTTGCACAATCTTTCTCATAAAGTGTGGGGTTTTAACTGTTTGTCAATCTGTCTGTGGGCGATTTAACTGTATTTATCGATCTGTGTGGGGGATTTAACTGGCTATCGATCTGAATGAGTTGCTCAAGACAGGGGTTAAGGGGGGTGACCTGTTTTTGTTCTGTCCTTTTCTATCTTTCTCTGGCTTGTATCCATTTGGCCCCATTCAGCCTACTGTTTTAAGACGTTTATCCCCATCCAGGTGTCAATTTCTTACTGGTGAGCGGTAGCGAGCCAGCATATTTTTTATTTTTGTTAGACAGCAGGCTAAATTTGTACATTTTTCGATAGAAAAATGTCTCCCGGCGAAGCCGGATTTCTTTATATAATGCTGGCTCGCTGTCGCTCGCCAGGAAGAAATCGACACCTAGATGGGGATAAATGTCTTAAAATAGTTGGCTGAATGGGGCCGAATGGATACAAGCCAGAGAAAGAGAGAAAAGGACAGAAATAACAAAAAGCAGGTCACCCCCCTTAAGGTGGTGAGGCTGATGGACTGTTGAGGTTAAGGGGAGATGGGTCGTTTTTCTGGTCCTCTTTCTCCCTCGTGTTAAGTCCCAATTGTTTTGAGATTATAAGACGTTCGGCCCATTAGTTTGGCGATTTTAACACCTTTCGCCCCATTTCGTTGTTAATTTTAAGACTTTTCGTGCCATTTAGGTGTCGATTATTTCCTGGCGAGCGATAGCGAGCCTGAAATTGCAAGATGAAGCGTTAGAAAAATGTACAAATTTATCTTGAAGGGGGCTCTAGGGTTTTTTTTTTCTAAGCTTGATGGAGGTCTAGAGAGAAAACTAAGAAATAGAGGAATACATTAATTAATAGACAAAGTGCATGTTAACCAGAGGGATGGAGTTACTCACGTCGTGGTCTAAGGAGTTCAGACCTACTTCACGGTATGCCCAACAAGGGAGCTAAGCACTAACGATGTGAGCTGCTGTCGGAGTCCTCTCTCAACAAGTCATTCATTTGTCCTCTCTTGCTTAAGGGGGTCACCGTTTTTTTTTTTATCTTGCTCTCCTTTTCTCTCTTTTCCTGGCTTGTATCCATTCGGCCCCATTCAGCCCCATTCAGCCAACTGTTTTAAGACGTTTATCCCCATCCAGGTGTCGATTTCTTCCTGGCGAGCGAGAGCGAGCCAGCATTGTATGGAGAAATCCGGCTTTGCCGGAGAAATTTTTCTATCGAAAAATGTACAAATTTAGCTTGCTGTTAAAAAATATATATATACTGTATATATGCTGGCTGGCTACCGCTCGCCAGGAAAATATTGACACCTGGATGGGGGTATTAAGCATCTTAAAACAGTAGGCTGAATGGGGCCGAATGGATACAAGCCAAAGAGAGAGGGAGAGAAAGATAAAAAAAAAGCGAGGTGGGCTCCCTTAATATCCTGCTCCGGGCAAGAAGGTCCCGTTCCCTCTCTCCAGGTATGTGGGCATTGTGCGAGTCTCGTCCAATTTGACCACTTGCG
The DNA here is from genome assembly GCA_032716605.1 of Paralithodes platypus. Taxonomy (NCBI): domain Eukaryota; kingdom Metazoa; phylum Arthropoda; class Malacostraca; order Decapoda; family Lithodidae; genus Paralithodes; species Paralithodes platypus. Next base: position 25,527,225 of record CM064504.1, on the reverse strand, counting down.
AGTTACGTTCTATAAGGAAGTTGGAGCTGTAGACATCGACATTTAGCAGAATTCCCCGATGAAATACGGTTTTAATGCCTTTATAAATACATAAAATATTATTATTCATATTTTCTATCCACCATAAGCCTACATTATTATTGCATTTCTGTTTGATATCGATGTTTACGGCTTCCTTATAGCCTGAAACTCGCAAGTGGTCAATTGGGGAGCCAAGGGATTACCGTGAGATTTTGGGTTTGTGGCTTGGCTCACCAGAATTGTTTGTTTTAGTTGAGTGGGCAGAATATATACAAATACTGTATATTATAAAGTGTATTTTAAAATTTAATATGTCGAAAGTAAAAACAAACTTGCTCTCTTTATTTTGAGTCAGGGTAGTCATTTAAATTATATAGGCCTAACATAATTCGCAGTATACGACTCCTAACAATATTACATACGGATAATAGTGATATAAAACGGCATTAAAAAGTAATAATAACAAAGCTAAGAAAAATAATTAAATGCTATTTTACGCAGGGTTATACAAGTAGACCTCAAAAGCAGATAAGAGCGACGGAGGATGTATTATCACCTATTGTGGGTCTATGGATGTATGAGTGTAGAGTTTCCATATACTGTATATATATGTGTGTGTATGTATGTATGCATGTTGCCTTTATGGACTTGGAGAAGGTCTATGACAGAGTAGGTATGTGGAAAGTACTTAGAATATACGGAGTAGATGGCAAGTTGCTGACAGCAATGAAGAGCATGTATGAGGGTGCAAAGGCGGCAGTACGTGTGGAGAATGAGCAGAGCAAGTTCTTTGATCTGAATGTTGGGTTGAAACAGGGATGTGTGATGTCCCCGTGGTTGTTTAATGTATATATGGATGGAGTCATGAAAGAAATACAAGGAAGAGCAGTGGATGTTGGTGTATCGCTGATAAGGGAGGGAAACGAGTGGAAGCTACCTGTACTGCTGTTTGCTGATGATACAGTTCTGATGAGCGATAATGAATGGGAGTTGCAGGGTCTGGTAAATATGTTTGGAACAGTGTGCGAAAACGGAATCTGAAGGTAAATGCAGGGAAGAGGAAAGTTATGGTCTTCGAAAGGGGTGAAGCCACAGAGTGTGAGGTTAAGTTGAACGGTCAGGCTATGGAGATTGTCAGCTCATTTAAGTGTCTGGGCAGTGTGTTGAGAAAGATGGGAGTATGGATGAAGACGTGCGGGAGAGGTTGCAACTGGGGAAGAGGGTTGTAAGAATGCTGAAAGCAGTATCAAGAAATAGGATGGTCAGCATGGAAATGAAGAAGTCCTTGCATGACAGTGTTGTAATCCCGACATTGACTTAAGGAAGCGAAGCATTTACGTTGGTGGAGAGACTCAGACCAAGAGTGACAGGGGTGGAAATTAGTTACTTGAGAAGTGCGTGTGGAGTTACATGGAGGGCTGGACAGACGAATGAGGAAGTAAGAGGGAGGTGTGGTGTGGATGTAGATGTGCTGGAAAGTGTGAAAAGGAGCACCTTGAGATGGTTCGGCCATATGAAACGCATGGGAAGCAAGAGAATGACTAAGAGGGTGTACTAAAGCGAGGTGGAAGGACAGAGAGGGAGAGGTGGAAGGATGGAGTGAACAAGTATATGAATGAAGGCGGTGCTGGTTGGGAGGAGGGGCGTCGACTGACTGGGGACAGAGGTACATGGGGCGTTTTGTTCGTGGCCACCCGTTCAGGGATCACGGCGCCAGGCAATAGATTTATAGATATATGTATGTATATAGTATATATATAAGTATTGACTTCGAACCCTGGCCGAGGCCTAACATTTTATCCATGTAACTCACGCGTAGTTGTGAGATATTATATACATATATATATATATATATATATATATATATATATATATATATATATAGAGAGAGAGAGAGAGAGAGAGAGAGAGAGAGAGAGAGTGTTTGTGTGTGGTAGGTGGGAGAGAGATGTGACAAATAGAACAATTGTGACTTGATTCCTTTGGTAGATACAAACTGTCTCGTTAGCGGCGTTGTTTGTGTGTTGTGTGCGGTGGTATATGTATAGAGAGATAGATAGATAGATAATTATAGAGATAGATATAGATAGGTAATAGATATATATATATATATAATATTATGTTTAGTTATTACATTAAATAGGGAGGGAGAGAGACAGAGAGAAACAGTTACTGTTTGTATGTGTGTGTGTGTATGTAAGTCTAAAGGGACGAGGAGAAGTGAATATACAAGTAACTGCTAATGCCCATGAGTTTTGTAAATTGATATCGAAAATAATTACTCAAGGCCCTGTCACAATGCCGATTTAAGTGGCGATGCTAGGTGCCGAGTAACGTGAGTGATCGAGGGACGGGACGCCAACGTCGGGCACTATGGACGGGCACGCCGCCTGATGGCAACCATGCAAGACCTAAGGAAGAATAACGGTCGCCGCCGGGCGGTGTCATGCACCGTAGCGCGCAAACTGGTCGGCGACAATGCTCCCGACAAGCGGTGCCAATAGGAGGTAGGGCGGCGCCTATAGGTACTACGGCGGCGATAGACGGCCACCCTGTCACACTGGACCCGTACTCTGTCACACTTGACCCCGAGCAACGTTGTCCTGTGTGACGCTGCCAGGTCGCGGACATATGTTTTTGAAGCGAGGACTCGCGGTATGCCCTCCCTTTATGACGCCGCCTGGGCGCAGCCTCAAGACACTTTCTACATACGTGTTTGCTCATTGTCGCCGCCGACACCCTTAGCCACGCCGTCTCTAGTTGGGTCGCCTCCCAAAATATTGGCGAGCCCTTGGGACGACGTATGGTCGCCGCAGGTCGTTACCGGGTCGCCGTCCTTATAGCAGTGTCTCACGCAGACAATGTCGACGCCCTTGTACCGTCTGACGCCTACTGGACGCCGCCCGACGCCAACCGCCTACCGTCACCGTCTCGTCCAATTTTATGACCTCGCTTGCCACCGACTCAGCTTATGAGAGTTGTGCATGTCGACCTTTTCCTGAAACCCGTGACGACCTCTTCCGCCCTCTCCCTTAATTTGGCGCCCATTCACGCAGTGCGGCGAATTAGATAAAGGCTTCACTACAACCCTTAAGTCGGCTAGCTTCGGCAAAATCGGCATAGTGTGACGGGCCCTTTAATAGTTCATCATTGTCACTTAAGGGGGGATGGGTCGTATTTATTTGCTCATTTATGTATCTTTTTATTATTTTATTGGTTTTCTGTCTAGACCTCCATCAAGCTTAAAAAACACCCACCCAAGACCCTCCTTCATTATAAATTTGTAGATTTTTCGATAGAAAAATGTTTCTCTTAATGTACAGGCTCGCTATCACTCGCCAGGAAAAAATCGACACCTAAATTACACGAAGTCTTAATATTGATCTAAATTCTACATTATCAAAAGTAAAATATCACCCCGTTGTCTATCAATTACTGCAAACAAATGGCCTCCAAAGAAAATGGTAACCGATATTTATTTGTACAGGTTTTCTATTGGTCCTGGACTGTCTTGCTATTGTAGAGATAGGTGTTGGGAACTTTTGGACGCCTTTGTTCACTGGCTTTTGATCAGTTTGTTTGGCTTAAGGGCGGAGAGACATCAGAGTGACGGTATGGTCGACACACACGTGTCGAAACGAACACACAATTTGAGAAATTAGAACTTTCATTATAGATGGCAAGTGATTTATGTTCGTGTCATTGTTTGACATAAATTAAGGACATTTATGAGAGATAGAGCACGTGTGTGTGTGTGTGTGTGTGTGTGTGTGTGCGCGCGCGCGTGTGTGTGCTCGCGCGCGCATTTATGTAAGAGTAAGGAGAACAAATGACACGCTTAGATGATAATTGGACATATATAGAAAATAAATATTATGTAGAACAATGTGAAAGATGATATATTTAAGAATATACAACAATCGAGAAGTAGATAGATACATAGCTATATACAGACAGACAGACAGACAGACGGATGTATAGACCAGGAGACACAAGAAGAAATATATAGTGAGATACTTGGAACAAACCGGAGAGCTAGTCAGATAGAAGTTACGTAGTTAAAGTGGATAAGCCTCTTTACTTTCCAATGGAGTTTAAATGGAGGCGAAGTAGGCTTATAGGGGAGTAGAGAAAGGGGATTTAACCGCCTACTGTATCTATCTATCTGTCTTTGGGGGATTTATCTATATATCTATCTGTCAGTGGGGAATATAACTGTGGTTTCGGCTTCGCTGCATATCTGCCTGCTGAGACCTGAACCATTCCGGGTGGTCGTGGGCCGGACCTTGGTGACCCTTGTCTCTGGGTCTTCTCCTGGATGACCTAGATGTGTGTGAATTTGTATATTGTGTTTGTGTCTTCATTGTTTTATGTTTTGTTGTCCCTATTTGGGTTCTGTCTTGAGTCGGCCACCCCCAGAAAGAAAGAAAAAGGAAAAGTGGGGAATGGGCCTGAGTAAATACATACATACATACATACATACATCTATCTGCTTTTGGGGGATTTCACTGTATATTTATCGATCTGACTGTGAGGGATTTAACTGTCTATCGATCTGTCTGTTGGGAATTTAATTGTCTGTCTATTTATCTGTCTGTGAGGAATTTAACTGTCTATCTATCTATCTGTTTGTGGGGAATTTAATTGTCTGTATTTATCTGTCTGTGAGGGAATTAACTGTCTAACTATCTTTCTGCCTGTGGGGGATTTGACTGTATATATATATATATATATATATATATATATATATATATATATATATTTGTTTATATATCTGCCTCTCTGTCTATCTATTTACCTGTCTGTGGGTGAATTGACTGTCTATCTATCTGTATATCTGCCTGTCTATCTATCTATTTGACTGTCTATCTATCTATATATCTGCCTGTCTATCTATCTATTTGACTGTCTATCTATCTGTATATCTGCCTGTCTATCTATCTATTTGACTGTCTATCTATCTATATATCTGCCTGTCTATCTACTTACTTACCTGCCTTGTTTGTGTATGTTTATTCATATATCTGTCTACCTACTTACTTTTTATTATTTTAGGTGCTTATGTTCTGGGTGTGGTGTCCCGAGTTCGAATCCCGGGAGGAACATATGCTTTCATTAGTTTCTTCAAGTACATTGGGGTCTGTAATTGATGATTAATGTTAAGGACGGGGTGTTACTTGTTTATTAATGTTAAGGACGGGGTGTTACTTGTTTATTAATGTTAAGGACGGGGTGTTACTTGTTTATTAATGTTAAGGACGGGGTGTTACTTGTTTATTAGTTATTATGTTAGTTTCCTCCCTAGACCTCCATCAAGCTTAAAAAAACACCCACCCGCCCAAGACCCTCCTTCAAGATAAATTTGTACATTTTTCGATAGAAAAATGTCCCGGCCGAAGGCCGATTTCTGTTAAATTACAGGCTCGCTATCGCTCGCCAGGAAAAAATCAACGCCTAAATTACACGAAAAGTCTTAATATTGAAAAACAAAAAATGGGTCGAAAGATCTTAAAATGGCCAAACTAATGGGCCAAACGTCATACATATGTCTGTATGTCTGTATGTCTGTATGTCTGTCTCTATTGTTTATCTGTCTGTCTATCTACTTATCTATCTGTCTTTGTACTTGACTGTCTGTTTATCTGTATATCTATCTATCTGGCTGAACCTATCTAGCTATATATCTATCTTTATATCTAGTTATCTATCTGTTTCTTTATCTATTTATCTATGTTTCTTTATCTTTTTATCTATTTATCTATCTGTTTCTCTATCTATTTATCTATCTGTTTCTTTATATATTTATCTATCTGTTTCTTTATCTATTTATCTATCTGTTTCTCTATCTGTTTCTTTATCTATTTATTTATCTGTTTCTTTATCTATTTATCTATCTGTTTCTCTATCCATTTATCTATCTGTTTCTCTATCTATTTATCTATCTGTTTCTCTATTTATCTATCTGTTTCTCTATCTATTTATCTATCTGTTTCTTTATCTATTTATCTATCTGTTTCTCTATCTATTTATCTATCTGTTTCTTTATATATTTATCTATCTGTTTCTCTATCTATTTATCTATCTGTTTCTCTATCTATTTATCTATCTGTTTCTCTATCTATTTGTCTGACCATCTCTTCATATGTGTGTATATATGTGGGTTTTTTTGCATGTGTCTGTGGGTCTCTTTCTATATCTATGTGTGTGCATGTCTATAATATCTACATTATCCGCGTCTCGTATCTGCATATATGTATCTATAGTACTTGCCCGCGAAGTATTTATTAGATACTAACAGCAATGATAGATTATGTTTCTGGGTGCAAAATGCTCTATGGATTTATTACAATTTATTTATTATATTTTAATACATATATATGTTTTTGTTTTCGTGTTCAACCCATTGCTCCAAATAGGTTTAATAAGAGCAATCCAAAGGGTAAAACCTACTTGACTCTCGCAGACCTTCCTCTAAGTTTTGTTTTGTCTATGTTTATGAAGGAAACAAAACGCAGGCTGCCTGTAACGAGTGTCTCTCCCAAAGCCAAACGAGTGACAGAGAGACAAATTCAAGGGACGTTGGAGTCAAAATGCCTGGACACACCAAGCAGTCTTATTCATAGGATGCAGACAAAATTGATTGAGGAAGATAGTTCCAGAGTTCACTTGTTGAGTTGAAGAAAGACAGAACATTTGGAGAGCTAGACAGGCTAGGGGGGGGGGGGGGACTGTGTTGAAAGGTGGGTACCTCGCACTCGCTGCAAGGGAGGGGGTATGCACTGAGAGAGCTCTGACGAACTCTGATTGTTGCAATAGTGATAGAAGACTGAAAGAGATGCAACATGCGGCGTGTAGAAAGAGATTATAGGGAACTAATAAAAGGAAGTGAATTGATGAGGCGTCCCCTCAAATGACTAACTTTATTCTACAACTTAGGCCTAAAGCTAAGTTTATGTGCCCTTGTATGACTTTAGCTTTATTTTGCAGCTAAGATCTAAAGCTAAGATTACCAGCCCTTGTGTGACCTTAGCTTTATTCTACACTAAGGCCTAAAGCTAAGATTATGTGCCCTACTCTACGTTAATTCTACAGCTAAGGCCACAAGCTAAGATTCCAGCCTAGGTTTTTCGGGTTACGTAAGCTATTGGTTTAAATTAGAGCTAGGGAAGTTTTTATTATTTACCTAGGACATTAGCCTTATTGACAGAGAGAGAGAGAGAAAGAGAGAGAGAGAGAGAGAGAAGGAATATAGACACAGACACAGAGAGAAGGTGAGGAAGAGACGGAAAAAATAAATGGACAAATCATAGAAATGAATAAACAAATATAAATAAATAACTTACCGGTAACAAGTGGTAGGATTAAATGGATATATTAGATTAAGGGGAGATGGGTCGTTTTCTGGTCACCTTTCTCCCTCTTGTTTAGCCCCCTTAGTTTTCAGAATCTATGACGTTCGTCCCATTAGTTTGGCGATTTTAAAACCTTTCGCCCATTTTCTGTGTCAATATTAAGCCTTTTCTTGTCATTTAGGTGTCGGTTTTTATCCTGGCGAGCGATAGCGAGCCTGTAATTTAGGAGGAACAGGCCTTCGGCCGATACATTATTCTACCGAAAAATGTACAAATATATCATAAACATGGGTCCTGGGATTTTTTTTTTTTTTTTTTTTTTTTTTTTTTTTTTTTTTTTTTTTTTTTCCCCTATGGAGGAGACTTAACAAATAATACATAACTTATACAATCCACCAAAAATTAAACCATCTCCCCTTAAGCTAAACTATATATAGCATATATCTAAAGCTAACAGAAAAAATACAAAAATATAACCCTAGGCTCTACACGTGTGAGGGTAATTAGGCCAGGTATCGGTTTTAATTAGAGGTAGGGGCCGGGACTTACCCTTAATTACCTGGGGTCTTGGCCTAATGGGTGTGTGTGCGTGTGTGTGTGTGGATGTGTGTCT